>CM031987.1:2577917-2703050 GCA_018804465.1 Populus tomentosa | reverse complement strand
GCAGACAAGCTGTTGAGCAGGCAGTGTTCGTGGTAGGTCCTGTCCAATTCTACCTAGAAGCCAATTTCATCAGACAAATTTTATCTAACTTAACTGAACACTGACACAGTAAAATCTGTTACAGATGGAAAACTTTCAACTGCCACAACTAGGTAGTAAAACATCAAGTTATTTTGTGTTTCTGAGAAACTAAATTTAGGGTAGTCTGGACAGTAAAACAAGATAACCAGAAAGAATAACACCCTGGGTCAATCCTTTGACCAACATGAAGCCTGGCTTTACAGGAAATTCAAGACAGAAAAAATGCATTTCAACAACTGACTAGTACCTATATTCCGGAGAGAAGTAACAGCGAATGAGAGTGCGCAAGATTGAATGACCTCTGTAAGTGGTCACAGACTGATCACGAGGATGCTTCAAGATTTTGGCATGGGGTGGGTACTCCATCCATCTATAATCCCAGTCAGAATCTCTAAGCCTTGGAGTGCTGTTTGAAAAGAGGCAAGTCAGTAGCAAAATTGATTTCAGGAGAGCATCTATCAGTTCTGGTACAAGTAAATCAGATTCTTTCCAAAATTTGGTGGGTTAAGCGCGTAATTCTGTCTTTTCACACTGTAAACTCAAACCAGCTCAAAAAATACATAGGTGCATGAAGCAATTTTTAAATTTTAACTGTGTATGCCCAACCCCTACCCCAGATCTACAATACACAGGTGCATGAAGCAATTTAAATTAGAAATGTGTATCCCCAACCCCCCACCCCAAACCTTTAACATGTTAATTCATCATCAAAAGGTCCATTTGCCTTTATCTGCAAATCCAAACTTCTGAAGAAGTTTATTCATTCTGAAAACAACTTATAAAAAGATGAGGAGCGAGGCCTCCAAAGCCAAGTTGGAGGATGCTACACCCTTGAGATGACATATTGTAAGAGTAAATGTCTTCCGTCCTAACTCCAAACCCAGATTTGACAGTTTCAGGTATATGCTAAGCAGAATAAGCAAAATAGAAAATCATTGTCTGTTAAAGACACAATACAAGCCATATACAATAAATTGAACAAGGCATACAACTCGAAAACTGTTAGCATCAATCTGAGTCCACTTGGCTCCACCCAAGCTTCATCCACCAACAGAAAGTACTAACTACAAGTTCGTCACATGGAATAAGAATTTCAAATGATCAAATCCTAACAAGAATGATTCAAACTTATAGCATGGTAATATAAACTTAGAGGAAAGCAATTAAAAAACATGCAAGTAAACATCTAGGGAATGAGTGTGTGCAAGTTTGCATGGGGTGAAAGGGCAGTAACATTACTACTCTTTGGCATTAGAGGACATCTTTCGAATATCCCATAGTTTGGTAGTCTGATCCTTTCCATTAGAAATAAAATAACGCCCATCTCCACGGCTGTCTATGAATGTAATGCCTTCTAGATGTCCCATCAAGACCCCTGCTGCTTTTCCTTTTGAGATAAAACAACGCCTATCCCACACCTGCAGAAATTAAAGTAAAAGACAAATGAAAGTTCCTTCATTAAAGCAACCAATTAAGAGATGCAAAGTCAGTGCCATGTTAAATTTGAGCAAGCGTGAAATTCAAATTGGCCTGGTTCATGTTAGCTTTATGTAGCTTGTGACAAACTGACAATACTAGCATAAAGTAACTGCCAAGGCACCAGTAATAAAAATTCTATTCAACCTACAGTGAGGTATCTGCAAACTGTTTAAACCAGAATGAATATAGGGTAGCACTATGGAACAAGATGACCTAAATCTTTAAAGGCTAAAGAATAGCTTTCACCTTACAGAGGTTATCATCACTTCCAGAATACAAGAGATGGCCAGCTTCATCCGCAAAACATACTGTGTTGACATCAGACTGCAAGAGCAACACAAATCAGATCATGATATATCCAAAACATGAGAGGGAGCCCAAAATATTTAAGAATATACTGTGTTAACATCTTCATTTTAATCACTCCTGCCAAGAAAAAAGTCCACACATGTTCTCTGTATTTCACTGCAATGTAGACCTGCCCCGCATTTAGAGAAGGGAAAAGGTAAAGAAGGGGATAAAGACAGCAAGTATGAACAAGAATACAAAGCATCAACTTTTGAGCAGGAAAGAAAGATAATTATACACTTGTATGATTTAGTTCTGTATTTCACTGAAATATAGACCCACCCTGCATTCAGAGAAGGGAAATGATAAAGAAGGGGAGAAAGACAGCAATTAAGAAAAGAATACAAAGCATCAACTTTTGAGCAAGAAAGAAAAATAATTTCACTTGTATGATTTAGTTTAAACTTCTTTAGAACCCATGTGTGAAAAGTAACAGTCTTGGCTTGCTTACTCTAAAATATGGACTGATGAACACGCCCAACTAATTTCTCTAACAATTAAAATTGATAATGAAACAAGATATTGTCTTTTACAAAGCAATTAAATCTACTGGTCAATAGGCAGGCAAGGGTCTGCGTTTTCAGTTTCAAAGGAATCAGATTGACAATTTAGCAGCATTTATGTATACAAACTAAAACTACCAAGTAGTAATACAAGAGGAAAGTTGCTTCCAGATTGTCTAGATGTAACTTGCACCTCATCAACCAATTCCAAACAAGCAACAGATTCTAACTTTCAATCACCCCACTGAATTTCAAAATCCTATAAGCTTCTTATGATGAAATGTACACATATGATACCTTATGTGAAGGAACTCGGAGACTGCAGGTATTTGCTTCAAGATCATAAATATATATTGAATTATCACTACTTGCAGCTACAAGCTCTCGCCCATCAGTTGAAAACTTCACAGAGAAGATCCCAAATTCATCATAATCATCGTTATCGACAGAAAAATCCAAACCATTATGAATTTCCTGCATATAGAAATTTTGATTTGAATGAAACCAATGGCCATTTGCTTTGTAAGATTTATGAAAATATTAATTGATCACTTTGTGGCACTAAAAACAATGAAGAAACAAGAGTAGGACTGAGTTATAATCACTGAATTTCCCAGGAAAAAAAATTGGCTGTCTATAAGAGGACAACTAAGGAAGTCATAGCTCAAGGTGCAGGATTGCCTCTCTGTAGCGCAAAGTGGTTTACTCCAATGAGCATCTTACTTACCAAATTGGATGATCGCAAGCATTATGACCATAACCTGATTTTTAATAGTCATGATAACAGGTCCCCTCACCAAGAACAAGGACTAACTCACAATGATAAATATCATCTAGCCAGACAATGGTGCCCTATAACACACAGAACAATGCACATCATACAGAACCACAATCCATGGGGAGAGCATGCAATACAATCATTGGGTAAATTAAATAGACATCCCTAGCAGGGAATAAAAAATTTCCCATCTATCACCATTGATAACAGCTAGACAACACAGTAATTCCAAGATGACAGTTTAAAGGCATGGTTCCGCAAAAATAAAGCTACTATGAGAGAAGCTGAAAAGGTAATTAGCCTTTGATCAAACACCCGCATATTACAGAAACTAAGGAAAAAATCCACAAACAAGTATGACTTGTGGCAGACATACCGTTACATTTGCTAGTGACTCTGTTGCAGCAGATCCAATATCCACAATATGGACAACAGGTGACAAACTAGCATACACCTGCACCATTAACATTAAAGGTTAATGAAATCAACAATGAAAGAGCACTTCATCCATGTTATAAAATTAAATTGTATTGCATGTCAAGTCTACAGATCAGTTTATCTCCAGTGAAAAGTGGCATAGTTACACTCGGGAACAAGGATAAGCTCTACACAATTGATGAAATTATGCTGGCCCACAATGAGCCCGGATCCAAAGATGGGCTAAATTGCAGTATGACATTAGACAAATTGACTCATCATAAAAAACCAAAAAGATATAAGACCTAAAGCAACCAAGTAACCCTTGTTTAAGGCTGCAACTATAAAAAATTACAAGGGAGCACTTGAGCCGTGTCCATAATGATCCAAAAAAGGCATCCACACAATCCAGCACACAAAGAGATTGAATAAGCAAATGCATAGAGAGATGACCATACATTCTCACAGACACACACACACACACACAAACACAGCAGCAGCACATGAGAACAATCAAGAAACGGGCAGGCGGATAATCCACCAACCTGTATGTTGAACAAGATGAGAGCTACAAAATTAAGACAGGAAATAATGACAGACCCTGAATAAAATTTATGTTTGGTATTTAAAAAGATGTGATCCACCAAAGAAGAAGTCCTCCACTAAGCCCAGAGAACTTGCATTAATGCACTGAGCTATACTATAATAATTGACTTTCTATCTCAGTAATATATCCACTTTTTTTTTCAACTAAAGTCAACAGAAACTTACAAGGTAGCGCTGATTGGGCGAAAGACATGTATCAGTAATTGTCCATCTTAAACTCTTGGCTAAAATGTCCTTCTGAATTTTCCATCCCTTATCCACATTATATATCCTAATGTGGCTTCCCTGTGGCAAAAGAAACGTATATACTGACTTAAAAAACAACAACACAGACACTCCCGTTAATTTAAGTATCAGCAAATCTTTATGAAGCGTAATGCTTGCTCAAGAGTAATTACTTTACTGATAGCCCCATGTTACCTGGCATCCAGCAACAAAAAGAGTTCCATCATCTGAAAATTGAGAAACATAAGTCCGACTATTCAATTGGTCCACCGTGCAAGGACCATGTACAGGCAAATATCGACTTAAAACATGACGACTATCTGCAGATGAGAATCTCCCTCTTCCGGAATAATTACCCTCTCGACCAACCAACATTCTCATAGTTGAGACGGGCAGCCTCGACCTGCCAGGCACGTCCCTGCTCAAAAGTTCATGAGGCCGTGACCTGAGCTTTGTGAGTTGAGCAATCTCATGATCAAGATAATCAAAAACCTCATTGGGTCCTTGACTTGTAGAGGATCCCTTGCCAGCAATTTTATCATCACATAACTTACTACTCTTGCGTGTCCTACTCATGTTATCCTTATATTTCAATTCCCTTAATAACCCACTTCTAATTTACAGCCATGGATACTGAAACTCGACGAAGGTACTTGTGATCGGCATAAACAGCATCAAATCCTGCGAAACAGAACAATAAAAGCAAGAGAAATGAAAAACGATTTCTCCATTACTCGAACAATTCAATGAGTATCTAGCCATCAAACTAAGCAAATTCGATAACCAGAGGCTAGAAAGACTCTAATTTTCAAATTCTCTCCATTTCAAAGCAAACAGATTAAGATAATTTAGAATCCAAGCATTCATAAAATACAAACTTGATTGAAAGAAAAAGAAGAGAAACTGAAAGAAATCGAGGTAATGAACTGATCCTAACATTCTCACTTCATATTGGCAATCAATCAAACAATATGTTAAAGAAAATAAAAATAAAATCAAGAAAAATAAAATAAAATCAAGAAGAAGAAGAAAAGTACACTTCTTTGAGATAGAGTGAAAGAACTATTAAAAAAGTAAGTAGGAAGTGTGAATTTAGATATATGTTGTTGTCTCTGTAAATGGTTTTGATGAGCAGTACTGTTGCCAGGCAACATGGAGGTTGAAGCACAAGGGCACCTCGTTACCAGTTAAACTGGTAGATGAAGGAACACGTCAACGTTATTTTATATGCAAGGATACATGGTTTACGTCACCCCATACGCATAAACGACATGCCAGTTTTAGGTCAGGTTAATTAGAGGTTGTGGTCCCTGTACTTTATCATTTTGGTTGAATTTAGCCCTTCTCCTACTAATTTGATGGATTGAGTCCCTCTCCTGTCAAAGAATCATTTCCCTATGAATTGTTACAATCGATAATTTTGCCCTCCACGGGGCAAGCCAAGAAGTGCAAAATAGGGGGAAATAATCTTTGACTTATTTCATTTAATATTAATACAATATTTATTGGTATTCTTTTAATTGTTGTTTTTTTATTTTTTTTTATTTTTTAGTTTATTTTTTTCAATTACATCTCTTATTGTTTTTTTCATTTAATTTTTGTATTATATTTTATTCTTATTTTTTATTGTTATTTTTTATCATTTTCTTGATTTATTTTATTTTTTAATTTTATCTGTAATGCTTTTATTCCATTTAATTTTATATCAGACTTGATCTTTATTCTTTTAATTACTATTTGTTTTATTTTTTAAATTTTTTATGATTATAAATTTTACTTCATGATTTTTTTGAATTTGTTTTTAATGAGGTAATTCAGTCTCATAAATCAAGTCACGGGTTTTAAAAATTAGATTGGATTGAATTCGGTCTATTTTTTAGGTTTACTTTTAGAAAAACTGATTATTATTTTTTATAATTTCATCATTCAATGTTTTATAATTGGATCTTCAGGTTCTTGAGTTTTGTTACTTTCCTTTCTAAAACATAATCTTCATTTTATAACTCAGGTCACAAATTAGTCGAGTTAACACATACTTACTTGGTTTGTTTTTTTCAATGTTGTTTTGATTGATTTTTATTTTTAATTTCACCTTTTTTTTATTTTGTTTAAGTGCAACACCTTCATTGTTTTATTGAGTTTTTATATATATATATATATGGGGTTATCTCACCCTTGTAAGCAAGTCGTAAGTTTGGCATGCTGACTATAGTTAGATTTTTTTTTTTCAATTCTCTTTTATGTGTTTGATTTACTAGTGATTGAGCATTTTATTATTATTATTATTATTCTCTTTATAAGATTATTTCATTTTCATTTAATATTTGTTTTATTATCAAATAAGATCTTTGAGACATTTTAAAAATATTTATAAGGTATATTTTTATAATATTAGCAAGCATTTAATTGTTTTTATTAGTCATTATTATTTATTATTGTCACTGGTTTTATATATATATATATATATATATAAAATCGTATTATTAAGTTAACCAAACTTATTAAATTTATTAAACTTATTTAACCAATGATTTGGGTTTTAAATTTTTGTTATTCTTTTAAAAATATTATAATTTTATATATAAAAAAAAAATTAACGTGACACGTGGCATAATACAGACGACTAATCTAGTTCTTTTTATAAATGGGTCTATTTAAAAGTGTGGTTGTAGTTACTTTTCAAATTATTTTTCATGTTAAAATGTATTAAAATAATATTTTTTATTTTTTTTAAAATTATTTTTAAGATAAGTATAACAAAACAATCCAAAAAATATTAAAAAAATTAATTTTTAATAAAAAAAATAAATGTTGATGGAACGCGATGCAGACGCCCTTATAATACCTTTCCACTGTTAGTGTTATTGTTTTCTTTTCTTTTTCTTCGGTCTACATTTCTGAGTCATTAGCATGTAAAATACTTACAAGACACTTTTTGACCCAATAACCCTTTATTAGAACTTTCTCTCATGTCTAAACAAAAGAAAATTAAACTTAAAAAAAAAACTTAAATCAATTTTTTAGAAAACAAAAATCTGGTAGGAAATGATACTATTTGGTAGGGGTGGGAAAAAACATAAAAAGATGCAATTTAATTTCGATTTTAAAGTTTAAAAGCAACACTTTAAGTTTGAAAAAAAAATATAAATACTTATGATAGTTTAACTAGTCAGATTTTAAATTTTATGTTAAAAAATTATCTAGTTCGAATCTCATAAATCTCAAAACTAACAACTTATAAGTTTATTAACTGAAGGATAAATAGAATTAGTTAAAATAAGATTAGTCAAGTTGCACATAAGTTAATACAGACATCAAAGTTAATAAAAAAATATATAAAAATATTAAAATTTCTTCCCAATCCTAAATCAAACCCAAAACAGCCTCTCACCCAAGCTTTCTTTGTCTTTCATGTCTTCCCAACGTGTTCTAACCCTAAATCAAAGCCACAAGCAATAGCTCAACCTTTATCATCGCTCGTCTCTTCTTCTAGTTAGTAGTTTCAAAACATATAGAGATTTTCTTGTTGTCTTGCATATGTCTCATTCTCTCTAGCATAAGATAACCTCACACCAGTTTACAAAATCCCTAAATGAAAGTTTTCTCTGTCTCTCGTCTATCTCTCGTTCATTCTAGCCTTCATCATCGGACGCTGCCTCTATAACTACTGAAGATACCATTAAAGGTTCTTGTCTTGTCGTTAACGAGATCTGCATTTTCAAGGTCTGGTCTTTGTCTCTTTATTTATCTATCTGTGATAATAATGATAATAACAATAATAATGTTCGATTTGATCGCTTTTTTATTGGGTTTTAGGATTGTTTTGTGTATTTAGGGTTTTGATTTTAATTCATTTAGTATGAAAAGGATTGGTTTTGTTTATGTTAATGGATTTTAATGGTGATTGTACTAAAAATAAGTGAAAACCCAGAAATTTTTTTATGAGTGATGAGCTGCTATTTATGGAATTTAAGTGATGAATTTGTTCTAGATCGTTTTGATAATGCAATAAAGTATTTTCCTCCTAATCTGGATTTTTTTTAGGTGAGAATATTGGATCCAAAGGCTTTTTAATAAAGAGAACTACACTGGTAATGCTAACAACGATGGCAACAATTCATGGTAATGGTATCCTTTCTCACCATGGCGTGTTTCTTTATATATATATATATATGTTTGAAAGAGCTTTAGACACTTTGCTCTCTCTCTCTCCACAACAAGGAAAAACATGCACGCACATAACACACAAATGGGAAGAAATTATTCTTCGAGGTCTCTAAATTTCAACAAAATCTAAAGAGATCTACTCATCATATATGTAGAGGAGACAATTTGCCACAGTGTGCTTTTGTTTACAATTGTATATAACTTCTCTTTTTTTTGTTTTCTTCTGTTGAATTAGAAAAGTTTTGATATCTTTGGATGCTCAGATCTTCCTATCTATTTAAAAATTCACAAATTACCTCAATTAATATTAATCACCCTTTTTGCATTACAAATCATTTTGACAAGAAAGAAGAAGAAATAGTTTGTTTTTATGTCTTTTACTCCTTTTCTCTTGTATAACAACAATAACAACAAAGACGACAACAACTGAAATGAGGTTGCAAGAGTGGTGATGTTGCTTGTATAATCATATAAGTTCTAACTATAAATGCTACTAGAACAGTTCAAGACTTTATTTATTTTCATGAAGACTATAATGATTTTTAAAATCTAGTGTGTTCTATTTCCAGTGTATGTTTAGTTGTGTTTTCTTTTGAATTTGTGACGAAGAATCCTTAATTTTTCTATTATAATATTCCAAGAATCCATAATTTGTAAGTATAATATTCAAGGCTAGGTTTTACTTTTGTAAGAAAACAGAAAAAAAAAAAAAAAAAAAAAAAGACATGCTAGAAAAAAAAAAGGCTTGGAAAAAGAAGTTGAATGTTTTTTTGCTCCTAATATTGTCTCCACTAATATTTTTTTAATTAGATAGTGTGTAATTAATAAAACTCAGAACCCCATTATAATAATTCATCCTAAACAACCCTTCAAGTGAATCTCAATACATCTATGAACAATCATCCATTACTTATATCAAACCTATATAGAATATTGATGACAACATGTATTAATTAATTACGTAAACTAAATAAATTCACAAACATTGGTTTAACTCAAACTTATTCAATCTGTTTTAATAGTACTCTTAATTTATTATCAATTATCTACATAAATTTAAATTTCTATACATTTATCAAAAAATTCAACTTAAGAATAAAATTTGAAAAATATAAAATGAACTTGTTAAATAAATCATTATTTATTTCATCACAAAACACCTAAGTCACAAATTCAAAATAAATTTCATCAATTTATAAAAAAATACAGTTTTATAAAATCTTAAACAAACCCTAACATGTACAAATCATACATTCATATAATAAATTTCTATGAGTAAAGGTTATAAAACAAGTAAACACCTAAATAAAATACATATACTACAAAAATATGCAATAAAAATTAACATTTTAAAATTAAGCTCAAATAAAAAATGGATAGTTTTTCTTACTTGAAGTTAGGAATCCTTAATGAGATTTGAATCAGAATAGAGATACTGACAAATTGAGTGTTGAGGTGGTCGAATATGTAGTGGGTGGTTGATTTATGATAAAATTAGGGGGTGTGCTATTTGTAAAGAAAAATAGAGGAAGATGAAGAAATAAAGGAGGGAGAGAAGAGGGTCACTTGTTAGGTAATAGATTAAATATTATAGATAAATTTACCAATATATTTAAATTCGTTTGTAATTCTATTTGTAAAACTGACACGTCATTATACGTTTTGGCTTTTTTTCATTCTTTCTTTTCGTATTGTAATTCCCTCAATATATACTGAGAAAATATACCCGTCAGTGTTTACCGATAGATACAATAAGAGCATATTCTGTCAAAAAAATTCACTGTAGTCTATTGATAGAAAAATTTTGTCGGTGTTTTACATTTTTATTTGTCAATTTTCCGGTGATGTTAATGTTACAATGAGAGAAGCATTTTATGTTGTCCAAAAATTACTAAATTAATATTAGACAAGTGAGCATATATATTTGGTTTAAAATTGTACAATATATAACATCATAGTAAATTTACAATCATAATAATAATTAAAAAAAAATAAACTTGCATGCTTACTAAACAAATATAAAAAGTTCATAAAAATTGAAATATAATCCTAGCATGTATACTAATCATACATAGAATTATGTATAAAAGAAAGAAACTAACTTCTATCATATATTGAAAATATAATTAAATAAAACCAATAAAAAATACTTACTTGTTGAAGTGCTTAGCATATAATCAATCTGAAATTTATTCTTAAAGTTTTATTGCTTCTCATTTGATGTAAAAGAACTAATTTCAATAAGTCTCTTAGTACTTCAACAACTCCACCTTGTTTAGGTGTATTTCTAAATAATATACAATATCCAACGAACTCAAAGGAATATATACTCAAATATCTCTATGCAAGAATTAATTCTAAACTCTTGATTAGAAAGAAAATAAAGATAAAAATAAAAGCTCAAAATAGAGTAAAACTGGAAATTTAGTTGAAGAAAAGTGTTAAAAATTACAATATCTGTGTAGAAAAACCATTTAGAAACACTCTTCTTCAACTCACTTTTATAGATAATTTCAAGAACCAAAGCTAATGGACTTTCCTTTATTATCAGTTTTGATTACCTTCCATAAAATATGAATAAAACCTGAATATTTTGACTTTAAATCATATGTTTTTTAAGTTGAAAAACTATTCAGGTTTAGAGAAAACTCTTTTATAAGAAAACTAATCACATTCTATTATTTATGGGCTGGACTGGATAAAATAATAGGCTGGCAAAAATTAATTATTAATGGTCCAAAGAATTATAAACCCAAATAAAGTCCAGATTATTATTGAATATTTTCTATGAAAATACAAATTATACAACATTATTTTTACTAGTCCTAGGTATATTTTGAAGAGGAAAATAATTCTAATAAATTATTATAGAATTATTATAGAAATTCCTAAAATAAATAAAATAAAATAAAATTACCAAGCATAATATTTAATTTTCTAAACTAAATAGTACAAAATAAAAACACCATAAAAAAATATTTTTTCTAAACTATATAGGAATAAAAATAACCAGAAAAAAATAATTTCTCTTAAAAAGCATCTCGCACATGTATCCTTACTCCAACCTATTAGCCTTTAATATTTTAATCTTGCCTTTGTTTTTTTGGTTGTTCCATTTCTGCATTTTGATTTGCTTTTGTCAATGGCATTGCTGATATTAGATTTAACCTGTCTAGCGTGTGCCTTTATTAGTTTAATATATCCTATAGCTAATTGATTGGTTAGCTATATTATACCACGTGACATTATTATATTTATATAAATACATATTATATTATTAATAAGGACTTAATTTATCTTTAATATTTATATAATATTAGATTAATGAATCTAATATTTGATTTATGAATATAGAGTAAATATAAAGTTCATGAGATAAAAATACTTTGTAAAGAAAATTATAAAGTTGTTATGATTATAAGATTCATGTTGCATTAAAGTATTGTTCCTAAAATGTTCTTGATCGATAGTCTCTTAAATACTGGATATTTATTAGAGTTGTAGAGATTGATATATATATATATATATATATATATATATATATATATATATATATATATTATGTTTTTTCCTTTATAAAAGGAAGCAATTATTCTCAGAAGCTGATGTATAAGAATTCCTAAAACTAATATGTAGTTACGTTTCATAAGACATGTACACTAAACTGACCCGCCTGAGATTTTCATAAGAAAAGATCATTTATGTCTATGAAAAGACTCATATAATGGTTGTGTAAGTGATTGTTAGACTTGATATCACTAGATTATCTTATATAGAGAATGTTATACTTTAATCATGTTATATGTTATCCTTATAATGAGATTTAAAAAGAGTTTTAAATCTTATTCAAACAATCAATGATTATTATGTAGAGAACAAACATGATTTAAGATGACAGGCATACTTCATGCTTTACTATTAAATCAGAACATTATTGATGAAAGGATATTAATTACACTGAGAAACTAATCACTGAAAGGAAAAGTCAAACCACAAATGATTTTTCTATTATTTGAAATATCATGACATATTGCTAGACGATGCACCTGATCTTCAAATATAAATTAATCAATTTTTGAATTGATAATAAAGTAAATTATTTAATTTATTCAATTCTATTTAATTAAAATTAAAATTTATATTTGGGCCAACATATTAAGAATTTAAAGGGTTACACACATTTAGAACTATCAGACATAAATTAAATTGGGATGATTTAATTAAGTATAACTTGATTAAAATATATTTTAGAAATTAAGGACTAGAATATAATTAATATAGTGATTATATTTCTAGACCTGCAAAAATCAAGCAAGGACTTGATTGAGTTAGTTTCTAAAATTTTTCTGAATTAAGATATGGATAGTATTTAACGGGAAATTGATATTTTATCAATTTATATTGTTTTTTATATTTTTCCTATAAATAGTAAGGTATGCCTTTTATTTTTGTGTGGTTATCTATTAAACAGAAAAATCTACACAAGTCATAGAATAAAGAGTTAACAATCTAGGCATATCAATCTCTGTCTTCAAAATAGGATTATAGGAGATTTTTTATTAGTGATTCATGTGTATTACCATTGAAGGCCGGATAATTAGACAACTTGTTGGTTGCAACAACTAGCATTTAAGAATTATTCAAAGTCAAAGAAAATCAAATCAGATCTTCAATGATAAATCTTTAAATATCTTTAAATTTGTTTACCGAAATCTTAAAAATTACTGAATAATTATATTTTATTATTTTCATTGCATAAGCCAACAGCCTATTCATGAAATACCTATGTTGGGCACCCAACACATGATGATCTTCCACCGTTCTGTTTTTCGCATGGTTGGAATTACTAAATGAAGGATTCGTTCTGGATAAGAAATTTGTGTATGGCATTTCTCCTTTTCATATCATTTAGCAAGGTGGAATTAGGCTTGCAAGGAAATTCTTCTTCATGAATTGGAAATTGGTCGTTTCCTTCACTTAATTTCTCTTCTACATGAACACAAAGCACATCCATCTAAAGTTGTCACACCGAGAAGATACCAGACTACCAGTACTGGATTTATATACTTCCTGATATATATATATAAAAAAATAAAAATAAAAATAAAATTTTGAATATTGCATTTATCCCAAAGAATTGATGTCTTCATGCCATGTTAAGAATCTGGCCTTTTCGCTTCCGAATAGGGACTGCGGCTGAGTCAAAATCACACAACAATTTCACAGAATCTCCTGATCCTTCAACCTTCAAAACCTTCTACTCTCTATGAATTGATACTTTTCTGGATTTCTTCCAGTGTTTTTCCTTTGGTTTCTGGCACAAACTTGGCCACGTAAAGAACTGTTAACACTGAGAATCCTGAGTACACAAAGAATGTACCTGAAAAGTGAAAACCATGAAGTCAGCTCCATGACAACGCATAATACGTAACTTGTATTTTGTGCCTGATTTGAGAAGTTCCGGCTTACCTGAGGAACTCCAGTCCATGAGGAAGTTGAAGGTAAAAGAAACTGCCCAGGCCCCCGACCAGTTCACTAGCACCACCAAGCTCCCAGCAATCCCCTTTATGTTAATTGGAAAAATCTGCCACAGTTAAGTTCTAGATTAAAAAAACAAAAAGAACTTCTATTGCCATAGCTTGAAGCTAACACCTATTCCATTCGATGCAGAGAGTTAGACTAAAAAGTCTATCAGTTTTCTTGGCAGGTAAAAACAGCTACCTCAGACATGATCACCCAGGGAACTGCTCCCATTCCAATTGAGAATGCTGATACATAAATCTGATTTCATAGGGAAAATGAGCAGAAATTGTTAGATTTTGATTTGAGGTTAATAAAATGAGCAGTGATGTAGTAGGAAATTTACCAGCACTCCTGCGATGGCTAATATTGGAACCCACTCAAGCAACAAGCCATGCCCCTGAATCACGAAGATCATGGAAACAGAATCAGACCTTGAACGCAGACAGGATTCACAGGAAGAACAAAATATGCATTTAAGTGATTTACCTTGAGAAAGAAAGAAGTTCCTGCTAAGAAAGAGCCTAGAAATGTTCCAGTAGAAGAGATCTTCATGAACAAAGAGCATATTTGTTAGTCAGTAAGAGATTTGTGTCACTAAATTAATATTTTTGCAAGGTAAGAAGTTCTTAAGCAGATTTATTTACCATCATAAGTGGTCGTCTCCCAGATTTGTCCATTAAAACTGCTCCCAGCATGGTTATTGGGATCTGCAGATCAATTTTTAGATGGATTAGGTTCTCTAACAAAAACTTATCTCCTTTTTTATATTTATTTTTTTGAGAAGTTTCCAAATTAAATACCTGAATGCAAGCGTATGCTACGGTTCCGATTTTTGCTGAAGAAAGTCCTGCAATTTACATAAACAATTCAGAACAACGGCGAAGACTGGGAACTAAAGCAACCAAGTAAGACAGCCAGTGCAACTTATTTACCAGCTGAAGCAAAGGTTTCGCTTGCATAAAATCCAATGCCATTAATCCCTCCAAATTGTTGAAAAACCATTAACGCCACTCCAATCTGAACATCATGACCAAGTGCAAAGCTTGTAAGACGTCAGAAACACAAAATCTCTTTTGTGGATAACAACGTAAACGTAAGGATTGAATTACTAAACATTTGAGACAGTTACTTACAATAACAGAACGGATGTATTTGCTTTCGAACAAATTGAGAAGTTTAGCTTGAGGAAGGGCTTGAAGATTTTCAAGGTAAACCTGTCAAGAAACAGGAACAGTCAGTCATAAGACAAATCTCTTTTACGGAACTTGCTTCAAGTAATATGACATTGTTGAAGGAAAGTACTTGGATTTCAGCAGCTTCACGAGTAACATCAGCATCTTTTCCACGTAGTTTCTGCAGTGCAACTCGGAATTCTTTCTGGAGGCCAACTTTTGCCTGGATACGTAGGTTTGAGTTAAACCTCCCTCCCAAATTGACAAAGTAAGAGCAGCCAAAGCTTGAATGAAACATGAGCTTACCAGCCATCTGGGAGACTCGGGAACGAAACACAGACCAACAAGCAGGAAAATGCAGGGAACAAGACCTTGCAAAACATATTCAAAAATGACATTCAGCCCTTTGCAAAACCACTGGAACAGAATCTACTTTTCTTTGGTATTTCAGTTCAACCCAGAATTCAACATCAAAGGAACAGTATCACCTTTTGCAGGGCTACAACTTACCAGTTAGAGCTAGTCCTCTCCATGTTATAACCGATCCAATTAAGAATGCAGTGGACGAGCCAGTAACGATCATGAGCTAGAAAGAAACAGATATGACGATGGGGTCAAAAAGTCAGTGACGACTACACTTGCATCATTTTTGAAGTTGATACCATACTACTTTATGATGTCTAATTACCTGATTTAATGTGGTGAGCCCTCCACGTAGATTCTTTGGTGCTATTTCTGCTATAAATATTGGAACCTGATTTTTCATGAGACATGTATTATCATCAGAAACCAGGATAAAAAATTGTACAATTAGATTGGAAGGTTTTGTAAGAGGATTGCAACTATAAAGAAATTACCACGTAAGAGAAAACTCCAATGCCGTACCCTGTTAGAATCCTTCCCACATCAAGTGAAAAAGGTCCCTGTACCAGGAAAATTACCAGCAAAATAAAGGATCGTCAGCATTTTAACTCCATGGATGTTGAATATCGTAGGGTAGGCAATATTGAATTGCCGAGCACTTACTCTAGAGAAGAAGACTGCTAGCCATCCAGCGATGCAGAAGCAAGCTGACATTCTCATTGCCTGGTTAGAAAGGAACCATTAATTAAATAAATCGGGAGGCTAATTAATCACCTTTTACCAGAACTCTAAAATTCTAGATGAGTACCCCTTTCCGACCAATAAAGTCTGCAATCCGGCCACTTGTGATAGCACCAAACATTGCACCAATGGTTAATATAGAGCCAAACATAGAGTACTGCAAGATTTGATCAGAAAATTAGACTCAATTTAGATAGATTATAATGTGATATTTTCTTATTTGAAAAAAGAAAAGGATAAAAAAGGAGACCAACCTCAGCTATTGAGAGATTAAGATCTTCCCTGATTGCAGATTGCGTGGGAGCTGAATAACCCACCTGCCAAAATAATTAACTTAAGCTAAACAAACCCTTTTGTTTTTCGGGAGTTTTGTGGGTTCCTAACCAAAATCAAAGGCCAAAAAAAAACGAAAAGGAAAAAATCCATTTAGTAAACCAAGAACATCTCTTAAACCAGGAACTCCATTTTCTATCCTTGATTGATATCACAAACAGAGAAGGGGGGGGGGGGGGCGAGAGAGAGAGAGAGTACTTACACAAGAGCCAAATTCAAAAGAACCACAAACAGCAACAAATGTGCATAGCAAAACCATCCCAATGGATCCAGTACTCTCTTGATCATGATCAGTTTCATTATTATCATTAATCACAACAATTTTCTCCTCCAAGATCAATGGCTTTTCCAAGTCTTCAAGGCCAATGATTTCACCTTGCTCAACATCTTCCTGTAGCTTAATAGTCATTTCTCTCTCCCAGCTCGATCTCCAACAGCTAGATAGCTCAAGGGAAAGATAATAACCCTACAACTTGCAACTGAGGACACAATGACTGCAACTCAGGACTCTTAAAGAGACCTTTAGGGTTGCAAGTAAGGACTTTAAAGATGGGAGAGTGTGAGGAAATAAGATTTCTGACGGGGTATATATGCATGTAAGATATATCGCAGCACCAGCTAGCTAACATCAGCATGGGATCATACCAGGATATTGACAATATTTGCCAGAAGCGCATGATTGATTAAGAAAAACGAAACTGGCAAGCTAGCGAGGTCAAATTAAAGCATGTGGGATTAAGCTGTCACTGACGTGGTGATCATGAAGAGCCCATCTCCATGAATTTTTTAATTCGTCTGTTACAAATATCCATTGGAGCTTCTAAACCAAGTTGCATTGCATGTTAAAATCTTCTGTCTGGAATATTGCCATGATTTTTTTTTATAATTCCGTGGATGAATTGACGGCTCTGAATTGAATGAAATAAAATAACCAGCCTCCTACTGTGTAAGCCGTGGATCCATATAATTCCCACCTCCGCGTTCCCCTTTTTTTGACCAAAAAAAAAATGTTAGGTTGAATTTACTCGTCTCTGAAATCAGATTTTGACGTATAAATTGATTTGAAAATATTTTTTGTAGTTGAATAGAAAAGAAGTTTGATGAAAATTGTTTAATTGATTTTTTTTATTAATGAAATTGTTTAATGATATGGCACTGCCGTGGGTATTACCTGTATTTGTATTCATTATGGATAACTTTCAATGAATTCCTATGTATATATACAAACACACACACACACAGAGATCAGGTTCATGGAATGCTAGTTTTTTCTTTTTTAAAAAAAAATCAACTTTTGTTAAAAAAACTAATTGCCAATAAAACGTATTTGAAGTTTTTTTATGATTATGTGGTTACTTTTTTTGTTGAGACGTTGTTGGCAAGATGGATAATTTGGTTTTTTTTTCTTATTATTACTTGTATTTTAATTGTTTGAAATTCTATTTATTTTAGACTTTAACTAGTTTATAAGTTCGTGTTTTTCCTGCAGATACACACAATTTTTTAAACGTAAACAAAACACATTTAGATCATCAATTTTTTTTAAACATTATCATTAAATTTCTTGAAAAAATCATACCCAACTTTTTTTTTGATATTTAGTTAACTTATCTAACTCGTAATTTAAGTTATGAACTTTATTTGATTAATTTAGTTTTTTATTTTATTATATAATAAAAAATTCAAAAAAATTATTTATTATCAACTCAATATTTAAAGATAAAATTAAATAAAAACTACACTCTAAATTATTAACTTGAAAATATTATTAAAAAAAAACTAGCCCCACTAGTCTAGGCTTGGCTTAAGAGCAACGCACATGGGCCTATGAGGGGACCACATGCCTGGCCCATTCCACACTTTTTTTTTACAAAAAAAAACTAGAAGCAAACATTGTTTTAAATCAAAAATATCATCTAGCATGATTCAATGTCGCAATCATATACGTGCCCCCACATGCTTCAACTAATTTTTTTTAAAAAATGCTTAAAATAATATATTAATTAACCTCATGTTTGTTAATTAAGAGGAAAAACATGGTGTTATCTCTCATTATTTCCATATGAAATATAAACAAACATGTTGTAACCAAATAATTAAAAATAAATATTAATTTGTTTTCTTGTTTGTATAAATAATGAAACCAATTCTTTGTATTTTAGTTGTGCTTACAATGAGAGTGTATTTATGGTTTTAAGTTCTACGGATTCCATTTCTTATTATGATTTCACAAGATGCTGAGAGAACACATCTCTCTCTTAGTAGATGCTAATTAAAATGTGAGACGTACAAGGATGAACTTAATTATATATATGAGTAAAAATCTCTTAATTATACAACACTCATGTATTTGTTAAAGAACTATTTTAATTTAATAATTTAAATTTTTAGATTAGATTTTATGATATGATTTATATTATTTTCTAATACACTCCTTTAAGTGAAAACTCTTTGAACTTGAAACTTGCACAGATCTGTATTATTTTATGTTTAATTTTTATTAAATAAATAGAAAAAGTAAAATTTGAACCCGTAACCGTTTAATCATAAAGATTTTGATACCATACCAAAAAATCATCTCAATCTAATAACTTAAATTTTTAAGTTAGATTCTAAAATATAATTTATATTATTCTCTAACAATATGCACCCATTAAAATTGAGAGTTCAAAACTCATCTACCATGATCATCATAGCTGTTTTTTAAAAGGATGGCTTGTCATGTTATAAATATTACATCTAATTACCAATAATTAAAATCTCAATATCTACCAAGAAAAAAACTTATATAATCAGCATTAGTTCCCTTTTGTGCTCTTGAATTTGATTCTAGCTACATCTCCTGCTTTTGATCTTAAATATTTGAGTTGATTATAACTTAGTTCTTGTTGTTTAAAAATACTAATTATCTTTTTCTCAAAGAATAAATTAATCTTAATTTGTAAGTGGTTCCTAAGATTATATATCTAATTCTTCTAGTTTTCCATTTACTAATCAGCGCTCCTCTGTCCATTCAAATAAATAAAAAAAACTGAGAATGCTAGTTAAGGAACTATATTATTATTTAAGATATTATAGGAACTAATTTATTCTTTAATAAACTATAGGGAAGAGGGCCATATATTTCGGAAATAGTTTGTTCAAGAGGACGGCAAGTGATGATGTCATGACAGGCCACTGTTTATTATTATTATTATTATTATTATTATTATCTAATTAATACGAGTATTTATGTCAATATATATATATATATATATATATTTAAATTAATTTTATAAATTTTAAAATTAATAACTATATAAATTTTTAATAGTAATTATATTAGCAATTATATAACTCGAATTTAAATTATTTATTATTATTTTAACATTGTTATATATATATATATATATAAACTTAAGATTGCCCGGCTGCTAACACCATGGGATGATCCTAATGAAAGATTCAAAGCTAATAAAAGCTGTGTGTCTGTGTTTTTTTAAAAAAAAAAAAAAAACGTGTCCTTTGAAAGACAGCAACGAAAATTATAAAGGGGCAAACGACAGAGGTGAGAGATCAGAGACCAGACCATACTCGGAAGATCCACACGACACAACTATCATACATACTCGGTCATGAAACAAGTAGAGTGTGAATTAATGTCCTCTGGGGTAGAGGATTGATGAGCAAAAAGACAAAGGTGACCTCAAAGAAAGGATGAAGGAGGTGTGAGTGACTCAGCATAAAAATAAAATCTCAGATAGTGCCAAGCATTTTTGATTATTCAAGGGGTTTGAAAAGATGGCTGTTTGATTTAGACTTGTCTCATGCCAGTCTGACTCAGCACCAGCTGATCATGATTATTAAAACAATGATTATCGTCTCCTCTTCTTGGATTGGATGTAAAAATTATGTGCATTTCTTGTCGAAAAAACAAATCTTTCAAAAACAAAACAAGATTTAGGAAGCATCAAGGCCATGGTTTTGAAATCTGGCCTACCCTCACAGATTCATTTGAAACACAATTGATTTGAGGTTAAAATTGAGCTGAATTAAAAAAAATAAAAAAAATCATGATTTGATATGACTCGATTAATCAAATGAGTTGATCCGATAAAATTCAGTTATAGTTATTAATTTTTATTTTATTTTTACTAAAATGATGTTTTGATTTTTTAAAATAAAAATTGACTTAGTGAGTTGGTTAAAATTTAAAATTTTAATTTTAAATTGGACTAATTACTAGACTGAATTTAAAAACTACAATGACAGGCAAATAAAATAATCAGAAAATACAACAATTTAACGTATTTCATTTGAGAATAGCATAGTCTATAAAAATAAAAAATCAATAAAAACTTGAAATGGTTCTTAAATTTGCTTAATTTAGGACATTAATTACTAGTTGGTGGAATTAAGAATATTCAATGACAAAGATATCATCAGAGTTGATTGGATAGCGCTGGTATTATTCATGTTATTTTACTAGCAATTTCCACACCGAGTTTGAAGATCGTACTTTGAAAAAACAAATAGAAAAAGATGCGTCCTTAAACATCAAATCAAAAATTTAATGGTGTGATGCATTAATTGATAAGAACTTAGATTTTAAAAAATAGCTTTACACATAAACCATTAAAAAAATGGGTCATTTCATTCCAAATGAATATTATTTTTATTATAATTTTAAAATTTAGTTTGATTTAATATGTTAATTCAGAATTCAGTTAATTTAAAATTAAAATCAGATAAGGTTAAATAAAAAAATCATGATCTATTATAATCAGACAAAACTCAATTGTAACCTATTAATTTTTATTTTTTTATATTAAAATAATATTATTTTTATTTTTTAAAAATAAAAATTGATCCTAATAACTCAATAATTGGGTCAAAATTCAGAACTTGCATCTGCCACCGAATTTGAAAATTATAATATGCAGGAAAATATATATATATATATATATATATAAAAGTTTTTAATAATATCTTGAAAAGTGGTCGTACATTGCTTGTTATTACTGTAGTTCAACTAACGATTTACAGGTCAAATTCTTACTTTACCCATTAAAGAGAATGGACATAATATATCATTTTTTATGGTCAATTATTGCCTTTGTAAATACTTGGTGAACTCACAAACAATTATGCAAAATCAAGAGACCTGACAACAATGCTCTTTAACGATGAAGCAAGATATTTCTAGGTCAGCACACTCTCTAAACCTGATGTTCATAGAGATATTTGGTGAACAATTAACGTTCAAGAAAAAATATGCACATATAATAAATGGTTCATCAACCATATTCACACCTTCTTATATGTTGTGTGAAGTTTCGGGTTAATTATATCTAGTTTGTTGACCTGTTCTATAGTGTTGAGATGTGCTAAAACATATTTGTTCATCTATTTCATCATTTATTCAACGAATCACAATGAAATGAATATACTGATCTTCGAGTAAAACCAGCTCCTCAAGATGAAGAATTGGTTGGGTTGAAAAGGATCCATTCGGTTGCATAAAAAGATGGATGTAAGAGAAAAACATATCACTCCAATGCATTTCAATAACATGTAGATGAGATGACAGCTACACTCAAGGGCATTATTTTTCTTCTTAACCCACTCATAAATGGATGGTTTGTGATCAGCAAGTGATCAATAAATAAAAAGGAGAAATGCTTGCATCAATTGGGATATGTCCATTATTATGTTGAAGGGCCATGCCATCAAGTTGAAATGGCTCAGGAATACTTTTTCTAACCCATTTCTTGATAAAGTGACTAGGAAGATGTTACATGGTATGCTAGAGCATACATCATATATATGTTTGGTAACATCCTCTTCATAGGTCTAACACTGATATATCTACCATTATTGGAAGAGTTTGATGATATTCAAGCATATAGATGGGGTCAACAATTCTTGACAATATACTTCACTAGCTATGTCATGGATGCACGAAAGGAACCAAACAAGTTAGGGTTGTTATTGCTTTTACATATATAATAATATAAATATTCGTGTTTTGACTTATCACATTCTATTTATTGTTATAACATTACATATTATTAATTTTTTATTTGTTTGCATGTTTTTTTATATAGAAATGGTTCTGAAAGCATATGCATGTTGGGTTTTCTCGAATTAGAAGTAAGAAGATGATAGATCAAACTTTTAAGATATTATCTTATTAGGAGTGAGGTAATAAAAGTTTTCAAATAGCTTATTTTTATATAACGACTAAATTCTAATTTGATAAAAGTTGTAATAACTTAATAATTTGTAATATTAAGTGGTATGAGACTCAAAAATTTCAGGAAAATCCAACTTTTATCCAGCCTGCATCCAATTGGTTTAGTAGTTGTCACTCTAGACTTGATATGGTTAGGAATGCTTCATGTCTAGATAATATCATGACTAAGAACGAGGGCAGTCAAATATGAGAACATAAAGAAAGGGGAGGCCACTCAAGGACGAAGATATAACCATGATGTGATATTGATTGAGCCGACCCATGAACAACTAGTAGAAAAAAATATAAGGCTTGTAATTTGAACTACAAATATATGTGCATTTTATTGAGGTTTGAATTCAACATAATAATAAAAAACAGTTGGGAAAAGCAAGATTCTTATAACAAGTGAGAATAATTTTTTTATAGTTAAATTAGACTGAAATTAGTAATTATCAGAAACTATAATAAATCCTCAATGACCTTTGCTTTTTGTGTATTTGGGTTCAGAAAACATTATTTGTAGTAGAAAAAAATTATTCTTATAACAACTATAATAATTATCAGAGCACAATGGATGTTTGTACAAAGCCAAATTTCCCGTCGAAAAAACCATACACATTTCACAGAATCAAAAGCTGAAAACACGCAGATATATTTTGTGGCAACCAAAATGATAGTGTAAAAAATTCAATTTTTGAATGAGAATTTGTCTTCAGAATTTGTAGTAATTGAGTAGTTGTTAATTCCACCATAACTGTGTGGAATGAGTTGGAAACGTGTTTCATGTAGTTTTGATATATGGCTCTTTGTTTTTTTGCAATGATGTACACAGATGTGAACAGCATGAAACTTGACCTGACGTGATATTTATAAAGAGAAGCACGGCGGATGCGATGCCAAACAGAAACGGAGGCGCAATGATTCAGCCCCAACGGCGGAGAACAACGGTAGCTGATCGGAGGTCAAAATGTAGACAGAAGAGTAGGGAGCAATAGAAAAGCTAAAGACAATGAGAAGGCAATGCGAGATGCAACGCTGTTCATTAGTTCTCAATTCCAAAAGAAGAAGAAGAAAAGGAAAGGGACAAAAATGGTTTTAATTTCCCAGAAGAATGAAGCATTAAACCAAAGCTGGACAAATGACAGAATTGATTTATCAATGTTTTAAACAAAATACCATGGATTTGATGTTGCGGGACAATAAATAATTAAAAAAAAAAGAAGAAGAAGTTTTTAGAAAAGAAGCTGAGAAGTAAAAGTAAAGAAAAAAAAATTAGAAATATATAAAGTCCGTAATATTTTTATTAATCACCAAAACTATCTTACAAAATGACAGAGAAACATATAAATAGTAAACTCTAAAACATCTTGATATTGAACTCAGTCCATCAAATCAAATTGTTTAACATAAATAATTTCAAATAAATAAAATAACAATAATATAAACTCAAATAGGCTAAATAAAATAATAATGAGATAGGTTTAAATGAATTTAGTCTTTTAACTAAAGCGTGACAGGCTGGACCATTCTATATCGTTTCTGTTTATATACTTATGTAGTTTATGGTGTGGGTATAGTCTCCCACCAACATGCAAAGAAGTAATGGAGTCATGATCAATGCATCTATAATTTGTTCCGGTGCCACTGAGTTTTTTGTTGGAATGTGGACACCTTGGGTACCGCCATCCCTTGGACAAATCAAAGTCAGCTATTGATGCTCTGCGTGTGAATCTTGTGTCCTGGAAAAAGGGAAAGGGAAAAAGATCTTAGTCCGGAGGCAGTGAATTTGAACAGAAGGAAGCATGGTTATGATCATTTAAAGCAGTAAAAAGATGATAAGAACTTTTCGAATGAAAATGCCAAAGGTAAACCTTATGTTTATAGGGATTCATGCAAAGAATTTCTCTTTGATTGTCTTCTTATTTTCATTGATTTGTTCTTCAAGTGATAATACAGCATTTGAAGATGAAGGCAGCTGATGGATCTCATCAGGAAGCTGGATAGAACTGGAAATATAGCATAATAAATTACGTAGGTTTTTCTTTAAAAAGAAGAGGCTCCTATGTTAAAAAGAAGGAAAGGAAGATGTACTAATGCATGCATGCTAGCTATTCAGGATTGTAATACCAAAGTTAATGACATGAGATTTGTGATATTTTAACTGATAAATTTTAAAAAATAAATTTGAAGTCTAACAACTTAAGTTACACCACTTCAAATTAGTATTTTAGTATTTTTCATTCATGCATTATATGTGTGATAATAAAAGTTCTATAAAAATATTAAAATTAATTCTAAGAAAATGAAAAAAATCAAGAGTTTAAAATCCATAAAATACCATGTAGTAATAAAATTTTAATAAAACCATCTAAATATAACTCAGATACATAAGGTGTAGATATGAATATAAATTTTATTCAAGACTCCACTGAATTTTAACATCACTATATCAACATTATATTTTTCATTTACAAATCCTTTTATTTTGAAGATATAGACACGGATAAGAAATTTATTCTATCTTTTATCCAAGGAGTCCTTTTTAATATTAGACTTATTATTAGATTTTGTCAAAAAGCATAAATATTTTCCTTTAAAAGATTCAAATATAACTTCAAAAAATAAACAAGGGTCTCCTATAAAAAACAATAATAACAAAGGTTCAATTATTAAAAAAAATAATAATAATAAATTTTTTTTTTTCAAATAATATTTTTAATATGTTCATTTTTATATAGATTTTTTTTTTTACTCAATTAATTTAATGTATATCTATTTGTATTATTGTTTAATTGAATAAAAAAAATTTAGTAAACATAATCGAATAAATATGTCATCTTTTAAGATGAAATATCTTGACCTACATTTATCTCTTAATTTTTCTAGTTTTGTTTTTAATTATTATTTATAATTTTTTTAATTAAGATACATAAACTTTTTTTAATTATATATATCCATAAACTTTTTTATTTTCTACAAAACACATCAAAAAAAGCTTATATATATAATTTTTTGATTGAAAAAAAAATACATGGCCCGCGAGACCACATAACTATACATAGATCAATTCTTCTTAATTTTAGCATGTAGTACGACTGTATATTTAGAATTTACAAATAAATTCCTCTCAATATATATATGAAAATTCTTAAATTTTAAAAGTATTTTGGTCAAATCAAATGTTTTGACAGAGTTTGTATTTTTATATATATTCATATCAATCATCGCTAGTTTAATAACATAGCTATATGTATTTTTAAATCACATCTGGTGTTAATATTTTAAACAAGACTAAAAAAAAGATGATAAGAAGTACATGAGATTCTTTGGATAAGTTTTTTATGGTATGATTTACAGGAAACAATAATTTGTAAGAGTGAAATTTTTCTTTTTTAATATGAAAAAAACCAAGTCAAGTCAGGTACAAGTACCCGACGGATAGAGAAAGACCTTTTCACTTATCCCAGCCTGACTACCGGAATCGAGTGATGGATACAGATAATGCAGGTGCGGCCCTGCCATCGCTGCTTGTGATGAAAGCTGTATAATTCTAAGAATATTTGTTTATTTTCTGAAAAATCAAGTCCGAGCAATACAATCAGTTTCAGCCAAAAATATATAGATAACAAAACGAAAAATGAAACCCTAATTAGCAAAAGTTTCAAAACATATGATGAATAAAACGACCGTTCTGATGTGATCACACCTTCATTGATAGTGGCATAAGAAGAAGATGAAGAAGAATCTCCCAAGCTATTTATTTTTATACAATCATTATCATTGCAAAATAAGATAATACATGGACTTGGGGTTGGGGTTGCAAGCTGTTATCAGTACAAGGAAACAGAAGACACAGGATTATTGGATATTTGCCTAAAAAGAATTATCATGCAACTAACAAAACCCTAAAGTTACCTCCAACTCATGTGAATGCCATGAATCTATCTTGATGCGTCCACCTATCAGTGTGTACAGAGCCAGCAATCAGGAGGGGGCATTATAATCTGGAGACTTATTGAACATCTAATATCTGTCTATCAAGCACCTGCGTATAGATACTGCAAGTTTGCTAACCTTTCGGGGGTGGAGAAGAAGGGCGCATACTGCAAAACATATGGCAATAATAGCAATTACAAACACTGAAGGACGATACTTCAAGACTCTGTTAGAGAAAACGAGACCACGTGATTTCTTTGGCCTCTCGTTGATTAGGTTCTTTCTCATAATGTCGTCTCTGTTGAAAAGGGGAACCTCCTCGCTTCTAACAATACATTTGGAGTTTGCCATCACTCCCAAACCTCCATTTGGTCTTTGCTCCAAGACCTGCAAATAAAGAATATTCATATCAGCCTTTAAGGGACTAAAAAGGAAGAACGCATTGAACAACTGAACAACAGCTGCACAATGACAAATTATCAACAAAAAAAACAAAAACCTCAAACTTTAGTGGGGTTGCAGATGCAACAGCACTTGGAAAAAACATGTCCTTGGTATTTTTCTCAAACTACTTCAATGTTCGGAGTTTTTTATACTTTGGGGACTTAAAAGGTCAATGCAGCCCGAAAGCATGAATAACTTATGAGCAGCTTTTATATGGCCTCTTGCTCTATGTGCATACAATTTTACTGGTTTGTTTCTTAAAGTCAATATAACAAGTTATCAACCAACAACCCCACAAAAAGAAAACAATAAGCAGTCAATGAAATAATAAATCCATGTAAAACTCCACAAGATTTCAATCCTAAATGACAAAACCAAACACATTGCTAAGAACCTTGAAGAGATGAACATTGATATTCTTACCTCACTGGAGATAACTGCTGGCTTGTTGCTTACACAGCAGCTTCCTGAAACGCAATACTCCTGTCCAGGACATTCCAAGTGATGCTTCATAACTTCACTTCTCTTGAGTTTTTGGTGAAGAATATTGCTTGCGTACTTGATGTAACTCTGTAATAGCCTTGTTTTAGTGTCACTAGTGTCATCAAACATACCATTGACCTCCCTTTTGTCCATCATGATCTTCAGGTTTTTTAATATCTTATCCAAAATGATGATTGATTCATGATGTAACAAGAAACTCAACAAAGAATTGAATCTTCGAATCTGAAAAGAAGTTATTGTTTGTTGATAATTTTCTGCAGAAGGCTCCTTTAGTAACCAAGCTATGTCCATGCTAAACTCTGAAAAAGCTGTTTGTCTCATTGCAGAAACCTCACACTCTGAGCCAAAAATCAACGACTGGGATACATCAAATCTCTGCTGAATTATTTTCATTTCAGAACAAACTTCTCTGTCCCCAATAAGCACAGGAATAAAATTTGATAAGCCACTCTCATTCTCAACCTGCAGAGCATATTTGTAGTGAAAAACCATTTCCAAAATGCTCAGAATGACTTGTATAACTAGAAATATACTGTTTAAACAAAATAGGCTGCACCTAGTTTCAGGCTCAGGAAGTCAAAACTAAGCACCAATGATACGACCAGTAACCAGGTGATAGAACAAGATAACATGATGCAGCAACCTAGTCCCAAGACCAGAACAGCCCTCATCACCAGCCTAGTCACAAGACCAGCCATATAAAATAGCTGCAAAGAGTTTCCATGAACACAGAAGGATTTTGGTGGTGAGGTTAAGAATTCTTGCACAAGAGACCAGTTTGGCATTGGACTCACAGCAATGCATATGCAAAGTTCCCAAGTTGTTAACCCTGTGTCCCACGTTTTTGTTTTTTGGGAATGCTATGTTTTTTCACTCACACATAAAGATTTAAATTTCAATCCATTGCCCTTAAAAAAATGCCAAATCAGACTGTAACAAATGGTTGGTAGAAATTATATATTTACTAAGAATATAAACCAATTTGGTTCAAAAACTTAAAGGAAATCTAAACCTAGGACTTCTTATGGAACTATGTGACCACCATATCAGTCCCACACCTCAGCCTGCAGGTGGTATTTCAGCATCTCAGAACAATTGATTTTTATTCCAGATAGGAAAAACAAAAGGCAAAAACCATGAAAGAAACTATAGCAAAAAACAACACAGGAAAAAGATAAGATCTCCTTGTTCATTTTGAACATGTCAGTGCATGACAAACCATTACATAAAGATGAACGTAAATTGGAGGGTCCTCCAAAACTTGGCAAACATAGCCAAATGCCCCTTTGTTAGAAGAAACAATTGACAGCAGAACAAACAAATCAAGCATGATCCGTACCTCAATAAATAAAGGACCTAAGAGATTAGGTTCAATGCAATGGGTAAGTATTTTGTACAGCTGATGGTGAAGACCTGAACCTCCTTCGGTATGAACTTGTGGTAATGCAACACAATAATCATGCGCAAGATACTTCCCAGCAAAAGATACCAGAAACCTGCCATCAAAATCATCTTTATCGGGAAATAAAATATGGATCATGGCAGAAAAAAATTCATAACAGTTATTAGAATGCAAAAGAAAAGGAATTAAAAAAAAAAACACTTGTTTAGAGTTATAGCAAGTTTATAAATACAAAGTTAAAGAAGTCGACAACAAATAGTTTAAAAACAGATATCCTCCACCTTGTGAGTCAAACTGCATTAGATTCAGGCACACTTGGCGTTAGTATATTAAGATATCAAAGGGTGAAGGTACACCAAAAACAGAAATATCTCTTATCAATTATTTGGTTTACAAATGGCTTCTTTTCCCACTATAGTTTGTGAGTTGATATCACCTTCTTAATACTAGTACAGATGCTCAAGGGAACTCCAGCTTGCAACTTACATGTTATCAGCGTGGAGCTGAGCAGCAAGGCTAATATTATCACACAGAGAAATATAAAAAAACAAAGCCTGATATATGATAATGAATTTCCAGCATAGAGCAACCAGAAAGTCAAAAACCAATAAGAAGACATTCCTCTGTTAACTGCAGAAGAAAATGAGATGTTGCCAAGGACTCTTTAGGGGGGGGATGCATCCTATACAAATGAGCTCCTCCAGAATAGTGAGTAGTTCGATGCCAGAGAAAATGTTGCAGCTTTTTTTAGTTCTGATAGCATCATCTGCATGCAACAGAGATGCTGCAAGTGATAAAAACTTCTTCCTGGCTGCCTCGTGAAACAAAATAAGCATCTAAGGAGTTCGTATAAGGGAGCTGAGTCCATCCTTAAATCAACAAATCAATTACTATTTATAATGAAAATGGGTCATAGCCAGAAGGTCTCTACCATGCTAGGGGAGATCTAACTTGTTATTCACTAATTGAGGGTCAGAGTAGATAGGATCAAGCATAAGGAACTAACTATGAGTGCTCATAAACAATGATTTCCAGCCTCAAGGCAACTTTTCCTACAAATTAAAAATGAGGCTGATAGGCAACAATCACATGTAAGTACGAAACACACTTAGAAGTCAATTCAAAATGCAACGAATTATTATAACACATTGCATATAATCCCTTGAAGAGCCTCATTCGATTAAGCATCTTTCCATGTATTGGCAATCAAAGATGAAAAAGAAAAAAATATGTTTCTACCAAAATGGTACTTGGAAGATGCTAAAAACCAATCGATTGTACCAACAAATCCTTACCGAAATTTGGGCTGCAGCAAATTACTTCCACAAACAACAAACTCCATGGGCTTTCCAGCCTCAAAACATGTAGGGTGAACATAGTGAAGTCTTGGGGCATGCCCTTTCACATTGACTTTCATCACAGAATGTCCATCTAGGTCAATAGAATGTTCAGTGATTAAACAATGGAATGAACAAATAATTGAAAAGGAATAAAGAACAGAACCATTTAAGAGGGGACTTTCAGTTAATCGTGGTTGGTTATTTGAATTAGTTTTGTTCTTGCATATTTTATGTACAATACACTGCTATAATACACAAACATTAAGAAAGAAACAATTATCATACCTTTTGTGACATTGAAGATCATGTTATTAAGATGAACACGCATTCGACCCTTTTCAGACAGCATTTTTCCACTACCAAGAAGGTCATTCAAATATGATGTAGGATCTTCAAGTAACTGTTTCATATTGGAAAAGATTGAAATTAAAATATTGTGTAGAATTTAATAAAAATAACAAACATTTATTGGATAAAGAAAAGGAGAGGGAGAGTATGAGATAATATTCATGACAGTCTAGAAATTTTAAACTAAACTATTTACTTGATGGTATTAATGTTATCTACAATTATGCACATCTATGGGTATAAACAAATGAATGCTCTCAATTCCCGGCCTTGAGATTTCAATATGAACATACATGTCTGCTAAGACATTTGTGCATTCACAGAAATCCAAATAACAAATTGAGAGACCTGTAGTTTTGTTGATCCACTAATTGGAGGTCTTGAAATGAAACCTAAAATGAAGTGGGGTAATCAAACATTATTTGAAGATATAGATATAACAAAGAGCGTGCATGTGCACTATTGTAGATGGCATCTTGTCAAAAACTCTAAATTCATCTAAAGATTATATTAGATAGCATCTAATATATTACCTTCACCCACATGAATGTTGGCATCGCTAGAAATGCAGTCAGGATTGTACATCCAGGACGAATATATCCCTCTAACTCCACAGGCATACTGGCCAACCATTTGAATATCTGTAAATACAGTTACCACCTGTCAACCAATCCCTGATATCCTTAACTGTATATAAATTAATTATCATTCAAATACTAAACTGTAATATAATTCTTTAAAATACTTGGTGTCGAAGCCTTCTAGGGAATTCTGCCGGATTCCAATCATAAAGCTTGAATGAGATCCGACCTGTCGGGCACTACAAGAAAAAATCCAGATCAGTTTATACAACTGCAACTCCACAAATTTAATAATAATAACAATAATAAATAAAGAAAAGAAAAAAAGAAACGAACAAAATCAAGCATGCAAAAACACGGAATCCACAAAATAATAGAGACCAACCATGGATGAGTAAGCACTCTTGTTGTCACAAATTGAAGGAGAAAATGGAAGTTTGGAATCATCTTTCCCACAATCCATTCGCGTGTCCCCAGAAGCCGTGAAAGAGACTCCACTATCACTATTAACATTTTGAGAAATAGGATCAGAGTTCAAGGCTGAAATGCGTCCATCTTCAGACTCAACCAACCCTTCTTTCTCCACCACCTGACTACTGGACCACAAACCATCTGCACCACATAGAATACATCAGGCCGCACACCAAATGACACTTGGTTCACTTAGAAATTGGAAATGGAACATGAATCTCTTTACAATCCTTGACAAAAAATCTTTTTGCTTCAGCACATAACAGGGATTTAAATTCCGTATAAAATGGAATACTGTAGTATAAATGTGATAGACTATTCCCTTTCTTCGGTAAAAATAACATATATATATAAAGAAAAACCTTTGCCAGCTTCAGTTAGCAAATCCCTTTGAACTTCCTTATCACCTGCACTGCCCTTACCAGAATCAGCTGGCTTCCTTCTCCTTCTATTATTATGCCTCTCTAATTTCCTTCTACAACTCCTTTTCCCTTCATCAAAATCCGATAACACATGAAACCTGCCATCAAATGTCATACAATAAGAACTCGATTTTTTAATAAAGCACGGGAATTTGATATCAAAAAACACTAACTTGCCACACTGTTGACAGTATCTTTTAGTTTCGCCATCAAGTACAACAGCAGTAGCATTAGCACACCCTAAGCAAACCCTATGTCTTCTATGATACCCTTTAAGTTCACTAATATCTGCTTCACAACTCGGTACTTGACACCTAGCAATACTCGACCCGGCACGAGCAACCCTCACCCGTTTTTTTCCAGATAGAGCAGTCTCTTCCTCAAGTAATAATTCGTCCATCTCCGGACACGCACACGGTACTATACCCGCTAGAAAATTGGAGCAAGTCAACCTCGGGTCTCGCTTCCTTACCCGATCAGAAACAGGAGCTTCAAGCTGTTGAGACTCGACTTCAGGCGTTGGATTGTCAACAGGTTGTGTGACGTCAACAACTGTATCGAAAGAGAGAGGGAATTGATCGTCCACGGTGAAGTCCAGGAGATCGCCCCAGTCCCATTCGGTGGTGACCGGAGGATGGTGGATTTCCATGTCGCCGTCTTGTTGTGGTGGTGGGGGAGGAGGAGGAGAGGAGGAGCAGGAGGTCTCCATGATTAGAGGAGGAAACAAAGATACAAAACCCTAAGCTTTTGGAATTGGGGGGGGGGGGGGGGGGTTATTGGCGTAGAGGAAACGGTAAAGGAGGGGTCCGATGGTTGGGTTATGGCTGGGTAGGTGGTGAATCGAAGTCGTTGAAGAGGTTTATTTTATTGTTAGAGAGAGAAGTGAGCTTATGGTGTCGACATGGGATGCAATTGTCGTCAGCAAATTGACGCTACGTTTTGTGGCACGCGCTGTTGAATATGATTTGTAAACGCTAGGATACAGCTAAATTAAATGGAATCATCCTCAAAAATAAAAAAAAAATTTAAAAAAAAAAGAGTGTATTTAGCGTTACCCATATAGATAAATGTCGTCTGGCTTGTGTTTAAAAAAGCAATTGAGAAAATTGAGGTTAGTGCGTGTAGCGTCGTTTTAAAACTGGAGTAGGATAGCGGGATGACATGGGATTTTGTTATTCGAGATTTAGACCGTTTGGTTTAAAATATATAAAAAATAATAATTAACTTTATTAAAAATTTAGATATCATTCGGTCAAATTTTGTTAAACAATATATTAATATTTTAAAAAAATTAAGATAATATTGTTTTAGATTCAACCCTCCCAATTTATAATTTGAGTTTTGTTTCAAGAGAGTTGACCTCTAATTTAATTTTGTTAGTATTTTAAAGATTAAATTCTATTTAAAATTTAATTCTTAAGTATTGTTCATATTAATTGTGTGTTGTTAAATATAAAAGAATTCAATTCAATTCATATTGTAAATTGTGTTGTTAAATATAAAAGAAATTAGATGATAAATATTATTCATATTAATTGTGTGTTGACATGATTGAATTGGAGTTTTAAAAAAAATATATTTTTTTTATTTTTAATTATTTTTTTTAGTATTTTGAATTATTTTAATGTGTTGATATTTAAAATAAATTTTTAATATATATATATATATTATTTTAATATATTTTTTAAAAAATACTTTAAACAAAATATTTACCATCATACTTAACTACTTTAAACAAAATATTTACCATTATACTTAGCACCTCCGTTTTTTACATCTCCAAATTTTAAGGGTGCCTTTAAATAGCATCCTTAACTTGGTTTTATATAACAATTATTTTTTAAAATATTTTTTTATTTTTTATATCAATACATCAAAATAATTTAAAAATACAAAAATAAAATATTTTAAAACAAATAAAATTTTTTTTTTTTAAAATATATTTTAAAAATATAAAAATATAAAATATATAAATTAAATTTACTGAGTGGATAGGCTTGTGATGAAGGCAAATGAGGTTGGAAAATACATAGATGTGTTTGAGCTTGTGATAATGGTGACAACTTAAAGTATTGTTTATAAAATAAATTTTTTTTATTTTTTAAAAATTATTTTTAATATTAATACATTAAAAAAATTAAAAATATATTTAAAAAAATTAAAATTTAAAATAATAGAGATTGCATCAATTTCCAAACAGATTTAAAAGCGACAACATATCTTTCTCGTAAGAGCAGATTTTTTTTTATTAAAAGCTCGTTTGGCTACGAGGTAGAGGTTGCGTTTTTGAAGAAACGCAATGACTGAGTGTTTGGTTAAATAAAAAAAGTTGTTTATTATACATGGATCCCTCAATTTATTGTGTTCTGGGCGCAGGAAAATAAAAAACAACAAATTGCTGCTTTTTACATGGCAGCTCCACTGTTCAGTGGAGCATACCTGCAGTTTTTTTTTTTTTTGAAACAGTGGAGGCATGCACTGTTCAGTGAACAGTGGAGCATGCCTCCACTGTTCGCTGAACAGGTATTTTTTTTATTTTTTTTATCAATGTAGTTAATTGATTTCACTCGTGCTATTCACGTGAACAACGATTTTTTTTGTTTTTTTTTTAAATTAGTTTAAGGTGAATTAAATTTACTCATAGTGTAATCTTAATTTTATTTTTGATAATATTTTATCTAATTTTATAGTTCTTGTCGGATGAATTTTGTACGTAATGGAATTGTAGATAATTTTTTGTTAAAGTAATTTTTTTAAGTGTGATTTATTTCATTATGTAATAGCAATAGTTAAATCCATAAAATTTAAATTAAAAACCATCAATATTAATATATATTTTTAAAAATTATTTTATAACCTCAATTTCAAAAGCATTCTTAACCAAACACATTAAAACTATTTTTTTTTCAATTTTAATTTTAATCACAGTTTTAACCAAATATCTATTTTTTCAAACCATCCTTAACTAAATATACTTTTTACAAAATAATTTTTTTTAAATCACAACCACAATAACTACTATAATAATAACAACAGAAGAAGTCAAGTCAGATTTTAAAAGTTGCCTCTCGGGGTGCAGGAATGGCCAGATCCCATTTTCGAGGTGTAAACTTACAAAGTAAAAACACTTTCAGAAGCGCATCTGACACTGCCGTCTATTTCACAATTCCGGCTTATTCTGGTGTTTTAAAAATATTTTAAAAAAATTAAAAAAAAATTATTTTTTTATTTAAATTAATATTTTTTATTTTTAAATTATTTTAATATATTGATATAAAAATAATTTTTAAAAAATAAAAAAATAATATTTTAATTTATGAATAAATTATCTAGAAGAGTCAATTCGTACATAATAAATATAATATTTTATATATATATATATATATACTTTAATGAGAAAATTATTTAGTCAGACTTATTATATTTTAATATATTTGTTATTGATATAATTATTTATATAACTCTAATCAAAACCTCTTTTTTTCATAAAAATATATTAAACAGATTTTTAGTTTTTTTAACTAATAGAGCTATAAAAAAGAAGAAGAATGAATCCAAAAAAAAAAATTGTCATTTCCTTTTAGCTCTTCCTTGCAATGCTCTAAGAACATTAAAAAAAAAAACATACGTGGAAGTATTAAGTTATTGTTAAGGAAAGTTGTGAAAGTTCAAAAAAAAATACTTCTAAAAATATATTAAAATATTTTAAAAAATATATATTTATTTTTAATATCAGTTTATCAAAAAAACACACAAAAATAATAATTTAAAACTGAAAAAATCAATTTTTTTATAAACACGATCTAACCGCAATCCCATTCAATGTTAATAAAGGTTATCAAATTTTAAAAATATTTAGTTAATTAATATATAATAAAGATTCATATGGATCTTATTGAAAACCCTCTCTTAAAATTTTGATTACAAAAAAGTAATGATTTGTAACTTTTATTAAACCTATTTTGAAAACGTAATGTCAAAAACTACCACAATGCTAAATATAAATTAAGAGAGTGTTTGAGACAATGTTTATTATTTTTTGAAGTATTTTTTTCTTTGAAATATATTAAAATAAAATTTTTTATTTATAAATTTTATTTTTAACATCAACACAGCAAAATAATCCAAAAAACCTTAATTTGAAACAAAAAAATTAAAATTTTTAAAAACTCCGATTAAAACACCCCTAGACACCCCCTAAACCAAGGTTTACTTTGAGCAATCAAGTTAACTCAGTTTTTTTAAGTCAGAACAATATTATTTTGAAATTCTTTTAAGAAAATCAATGAATTATAACTGTGTTATGAGTTGACCTGTTGAATCGACCAAGTCAAACCAAATCATCTATTTATTGATTTATTTTAAGATCCAACTAGGGATGACAATAATACCCTTGGTTTGAGTTTCTTTATATCTATGCAATATCCATTACTTGTCAATAAGGAATTTAAATATTTATAACTTATATGTTGGGATTCGGTTAATCGTATAAATATTCATCATCCTACAGTTATTTATAATTTAATATAAAATAAATTTGTAATATATATGTGTGTGTGTACGTGTGTGTGTTGTGCTAATATTGAGATATTTATATGTAATAATGGAATAAGAAAATATAAATATTCTACGTGTATATATCTATGTAATATAAAGATATATCTCATGCTAGGTCTTAGTCGGGTTTCGGAACGGGTTTAATAATATTCATAGCATATCTATTATCCATTAGATAATAGTGAAAAGACCCTTATATCACTTGATTAAATATTTTTTAAAAGTTTACATTCAGGGACATTTTCATCTCTTTCATCTTTAATGAATAGCTAAATAACTCCCATGTCATTAAAATTGAATTTTCAATAGCTTACGTTCAAGGGTATTTTGTATTTGCACTAATGCTTTTTTGTAATTATCAAGTTGGGTTAGGGTCAATTATGTAAATATTTTTTAAAAAACTTATGCGTTGCGACTTGCACCCTTTGGGCAGCTTATGAGGGGCTATTCGGTGGTCAAATGTCACCTACCACAACAAGGTTTCAATCATCTTGGCTTCTTCTTCTTGCGGTGGCGACACATGTGGTGAAATTCCATTTGAATTGTCGCCAACGCTCTTTTTTTTCCTTTTATCTCTCCTCCCTTATAAGGGGATATTTGAGTATCACCTCTCATGCTTTTGATTTAAATTTCTTTTCATTTACTCTTTTGTAAGTTTTTTATATGTTTTAATTTTCATCTTTCAATCTAAAATTTTTACTTATTCAAATTTGTAAATTTTCAATTATTTTTAATTTTATCATTTAATCAATTTTTTTTAAAAAATTGATCCTCATTACTTTAATGGTTTTTTCTTTTTTAATTCTTTTATGGGATTGATTTTTTTTCAATTTAGCTCTTTAATCCAAAATTATCCTTTCTCTCATTTGTTTTTTCAAACTTAATCCTTATTTTTTTATTTGTTATCCTTTTTTTTTTAGATTTTTTTTTGTGATTAATTTTTTTTTTAATTTTATCGTTTGACATTTGATTTGTTAAGAATTGAGTTTTATGGTTTTTCTAGGTTTGGTGCTTCTGATCAAATGGTCCGAGACATGAGTTTTATAAGCTAACACGGGCTCACATCGTTTTTTTACTTATTTTCTTTTTCGATCTTATTACTCAGCTTTGATTTTAAAAAAAAAATTGGATTCATTTTTTTTCTTTGTTTTTCTTTTACAAGGTTATCCTGATCTCATTACTTGGCTTGTGAGTTTGACGAGTTAATCCGGGTGGACTAACGTCTTTTTTTTTTGCTTTTAATTATTATTTTCTTTTAGATCATTTTGTGTGATTGATTTTTTAAAAAAATATCATCATTTAATATTTGATTTGTTGAGAATTGGTCTTCGTGTTTCTTCCATATTTGCTCCTTTCGATCAAATAGCTCGGGACAATGGTTGTCATTAATTTTTTTAGGACTTATTTTTTTCCTATCTCATTATTCAACATTGTTTTTTTTTTAATTGAGTTTCATGATTTTTTTTGTTTTTTTTTTCAAGTTATCATGATCTCATAACCTGACCTGTGGGTTTGGCGGGTTGCCTTGCCTAGCTCAAGCCTTTTTTTGGCTTAAAATTTCTATTTTTTTTATCGTTTTGTGTTGTGTGCTTGATTTTTTTTTAATTTTATCTTTTAACACTTAATTAATTAATTGAATATTGGGCTTTAATTTTTTTTCAAATTTATTACTTTTAGTCAAATAACTCAGGTCACAAGTTTAATGAGTTAATACAGGTTGACATTATATTTTTTTAGCTTATTATCCTTTTGATTTTCATCATTCAACTTTAGTTTTTCTTATTCAACTAGATATATTGTTGTTGCTCAAAAGGTTTTTTCATTTAATACATGATAGGCCAGGTTAAATTATACTAAATATTAAAACGCATGAGATATTTACTATAAACACCAACACTGTTCACGCACACATAAATCACTTTGGATGGCCCTATTTATTTTTCACAATTCATCTTGGTCTTAAAGTTTTTATTTTAGGTGACTTGATTATAATTTAGGGCCACTTACTTCTGATTTCTTAGTCAATGGTTGGATTGGAAGAATAGGGACTGAAATGAAAAAAAGTGCCAAACATGGGTGACATTTCAAAAGTTTCATGAAAAATACACTTTGGTCCTCTAACTTTCATAATAACACAAATTATATGATTTTGGTGCCTTATTATTATTATTTTTTTAAATTCAATTTTGGTATAAAAAATTATTTTTGTTATTTTTAGTCCATGGTTCAGAGATGAGAGAGACAGATCGCTGGATTCCAGCATTATAGAGAGAAAAGTATAATTGACACTAATTATGCCACCAAAACAGTTGATGTTGTGTGTCAAATGGTTCCATTTAATGATACGAGTTTATATTAAGTATTTTTTTACCTTAAAAATTCATGAAAAAACATATATGAACTCAGTTTAATTTTTAATTTCGGGTTAATTTTGATTTTTGAGATGATTTTTTGGTTATTTTGAGGTCATAGTTAGATTTATAATAATTTTAAAGGTGTTTTGGGTAAAAAAGATGTTGAAAAATTTGTTTTTTTGGTAAAAAAGCTTAAATCTCGATTTCTCAATCACTACAATAATCAGAATCTAGATAAATCAAACGACACATCGTTCGATTTGTTTTTCAAAAAATTTATTGTCTACCTCAGTTGTAACAAAAAAATAAGCCCTGACAAAATGGGCTAGACCCAACAACATTTAACCTTTTTTTTCTAATTTTTTTTTAAATTAATGATTTTTTATATGGTTTTTTCTCTAATTTTTTATTTATATTTAGATTAATATCCATTCTCTCTTTCTTTTTGTTTAGAATGACAATAATTTTATTGGTTATGCATTTAAATTTTGAAGAGTTTTTATAATTCATCTATATTTTTTATAATTTTCTGTATAGATAAACTTTATTTTTGATATTTTCAAATAATATTTATAATATGCATAGCCTTGTAAAATGTTTTTTTTTCATTTTATTTTATTCAATTATTTTATTTATGTCTTTTTTTCTATTATCATTTATTGAATAAAAAAATTATTTTAATAAATAAATTTAATAAATACAACTGGATAAATCTCAATTTTAATCATATTTTGTGAGATTAAATATTTTTTATTTATATATGTTTTAATTTTTTAAATTATTATTTATTATTTTTTTTCATTTATAAACACTCATAGTTTTTAATTTATTTGATTATATGTATGTATAAATTTTTATTTATTTTTTTTTAAATATAAAAATATATTAAAAAAATCTATATATATAATGTTTTTTATTTTTAAAAAATATTTAACTCGCAAGTCACAAATCAAGTATCTAATAAATAAACTAGAGGGGTACCGGTGCTTTTCCCTTGTTTTTGTCTTTGACAAAGCATCACCTACTAACCTAGCTTATCTCATTCGCAATCTCCCTCCCTTCAAAACTTTCGAAACACACAAACCCCTCTCAAGGGTTAGGGTTAGGGTTAGGGTTTTGCCTTATCTATATATATAATAAACCACTCCTCTTCATTCCAATAACAATAGTCTCGCCAATTTAAACAACAATGCCAGGGCACAGAAGCCGGAGCAGAAGCTACAGTCCTGGACGCCGTAGCCGAACCCCTCCTCGGGGCCGTAAGCGATACGATGACGAAGATCGCCACCGTGACACCCGTTCTTACCGTGACCGTCGCTCTCCTGCTCCATCTGGCTTGCTCATTCGCAATCTCCCTCTCGACGCCAGGTCCTTTGCTCTTTCTCTCTCTATTGTTTAATTGTTTTTGCAATTTTTACTAATCAATTCGGCTTGAGGACAGTTTTTATGCTACCATTTAAGTTTATTAACTAACGATGGAATCTTCGATGGTAAGTGTGAACTGAATTTTGAACATTTATTTATTCAAGTCGTGTAATATTATTGTTGAATATTTTTAATTAGGTGATTACACTCGTATTGTTTCAATTCTTGTTTAATACCTTAACTGTTAATTTATAAGGGACATGGTTTTTATGCAGTTATTTAAGTTTGAATATTCGTCAACTAAATTTTAAATGTCCGATTCCTGTCTGTTGATCTATTAAAATAAAAAACTTACTGGTCATGTGATGTTCTGCAGGCCTGAAGATCTTAGGGGGCCATTTGAGAAATTTGGTCCTTTGAAAGATATTTATCTGCCCAAGAATTACTACACTGGGTAATTGCTTGTTTTTATTGTATAAGTGGTGTTTGGTTTTCAGTTGTTTTGTGCCTGACATGTAAATGTTGGTGTTTCTATGCTTTATTTCTTCATCACAATATTGATTAGTTTGGTTGCTGGTTAGTTTTTTTATGATTTTTGTGTTGCTGTGATTATAGGGAACCACGAGGGTTTGGATTTGTGAAGTATCGTTACGGTGAAGATGCAGCTGAAGCAAAAAAACGGATGGACCATAAAATCATTGGTGGACGTGAGATAAGAATTGTCTTTGCCGAGGAGAACAGAAAAACACCACAAGAAATGCGCAGAACTCCTCGTACAAGGTGTGTCAATAACTTACTTGACTGCAGTGATTCATCTTTATTCAGTTCTTATGGTATCAATTTTTCTGTTCAACTGAAACAGCACTTTTAATTCATTAGCTTACTAATTCTTTTTAAATTTTATTTCTAGTGACCGACATGGAGGCAGCCATGGAGGGAGAACACCACCAAGGTCCCCAAGACATCGATATCGTTGTTAGTTCAAATTTTCCCTTGTAAATTTATATGACTTCTTTATCAAAATATTCTTCAAAATTTTGTGGTTTTATTTAAACCTTATTATGCAAGTGATCTGTTTTTGAAATCAATGAATTTTTCCTTGAATAATTTTGATGAACTGTTGAATTTTTTCATTGACAGCCTACTCACGCTCACCTTCACCTGCCAGGCATGATTCGAGGTTTGATTTTATCTGTTCAGTATCTGTTTTGCTTTCTTTGTGATGCTGTTACATGTTCTTGTCATGGCATTTCCTTTCTCATATCTTTTTCCACCATGCATTAAATTTTTTTTGCATTTCAATGCTAGTGAATTGTATCTTACAACAGTAAGCTTCTGCATACCCGCAATTTTTTCACGAGATAAAGCTGCTGATTTCTTTTATCACTTCTACACTTTTCACTTTCTTTTAGGAGATATTAGAGTTTCAACCTTTGGAATAGTGGCATGAAATCATAGAGGATTGCTGTATGTCTTTCCATATACCATGAAATGGATGGAGCATTTTATCTTTCCGTGAATAGTATGAGTTTGTAACATTATTTTGTTATTAATAGTATTAACTTCATATACCCATGTGACTGGTAAGTTCATGTGGGATGCACTCCCACCCAACAAACTAATGGTTATCGCAGTCAATGATGATATAGTGATGCATTGCTTGTTCATTTGTTTTCTTGGTTCAGAGGAGGTTGATATTTGTTTTTCTTTATTTCCCGTGCGCCTAGAGTTGACATTGCATGTGTTTCAATGAATTTGAATGTTATCTGCCGGTGACCTTGTTTCTGCAGATGTTAAATTGAAAAAGGAGATGATAAATAAAGATTAATTCCAAAAAGAATTCATAGTGATGGTTGACATGCTTATCTTTCAATGAAAGCCTTTCAATAAGTTTTGACCATAATCTCACCTTCACCAGCTATTCTCTACAAACTGCATTTGGCTTTCCCATTCTTTGACATTTGGGTTGGTGAGGTTTACTACAGTTGAATTGGGCTATAGCCAAACTTGATGTGAGAGATGACTAGAATCACAGGGTATTCATTCTTTTATTTTTCATAAAAAACTTTAGAGCAACTTTTTAATAAGGATATTTTTTTAAGTTTGATATCTTGTTTTGCATATACTATCCAGTTAAGAAAGAATATAAAGCTTATATTTGGCCCAAGAAAGAAATCATCTTCAAAGAAGGAAAGCTATTCAAAGTTTTACTGGTAGAGATATGATGGCAATGTCCAAGAAAAAGATAATATGAGATTTTAGAATGTTGGGGCAAAGAGAGCCATGAAGTTATCGGATGCTGATCAATAGAGCCGAACTGTCAATTGTTTGGATGCAAGTATCATAATTTTGTTCAGAAACCCTGAAAAGGTGCAGGTAACAGCCATATTTTGATCAATTAGATTTTCAACAAAGCTGCAGGAAAAAATATCATTTCTCTAGAAACAAATCATCTGTCATTTATCTAAATGGAAGAATGCATACTGAAATTGCTTTATTCATGAGACCACAAATTCAGACAGATCTATTATAACTGGAGTAGATATGCTTCAAATTTCTGTTTTCTTTGTCTAGGTTCATCATTGATCTAGTCACTTATTTTGGGAAGTTCTTTCATATATCTTTATGTTCGTTGAGACAGGGATCGCGGTGTGAAGGAGGATTATTGCTCTCCACGGAGATCAAGATCCATTTCACGCTCTTGTTCTCCACGAGATGAGAGGGACTTCCAGGTAGACCAGCGGTCGCTAAGTCCATTGGAGAATGGCCGAAACCCCAAGGAAAGGAACCATGCATCTCGCGGGTCAAGGACTCCAAGGGCCAATAGCCGTAGTCCATCAAGGTCGCATTCACAATCCTATGGGTAAGTACCTTCTGCTTCCTTTTTTCCTTTTTCATGAAATAAAGTCATTTGATATCTATTCTTTAGTTCTGAAAAAACCAGTGTGAGGTGAATGTATGTCTTAGATCTTACCAGAATGTAATAGGAAATCTGGCAAAGCATCTAGTGCTCAAATTTCCAAAATCTTATTTTTCTATAACTCTTGAGGATATTGCTCTGTTACATGTAGTTTTCAGAACATGGATGTAAGCCACAATGCTGGACATAAGCCAACTGAGTGTCAAAGTCTAACGCATAATGCAGTGATAGAAACAGTTCTTCCTTTACAGAACATGGAAGTGCAGTGTTTGCTCTGATTTGAGCCATTTGGGATAAAAAGACTGAAATTTTTCTAGCAAACAGCGTTTATTTGTTACATGTAGTTTTCAGCTTTTTTTATGATGATTTTGGGGATGTCTGTAGTCAGCATACAGAGATGTTATAGAGCGCTGTCCTAGTTTTGTTTTTGTGTTTTTGTCTTCATTATGAGGAGAATGGCTCGTTCACCTGTTTGTAATTTCTCCTTGATCCACATTTGCTTAAAACAACTTTATACAAAAAAAAAAACCAGCGAGGGAACTTATAAAGTATGCATTGAGTGTTGTTTTTTAAGTAGTATAGCGAGAAGGCTTTTTGTGATCCTTACTTTTTTTATGAAGTTCAAATGATTTGTCATGGTTTCTGCTTTGGTTATTCTTAGATGTCTACATGTAGAGTATGCTAGCATGCCTTCATCTTTTTCTTTGTATTACTTGAAACACTGGAGTGCTGATCCTTTGTTTTTTCTGTGCAGTTCTCGCTAATGTCTGTTCTTATTTAAGCTGCCATTTTATGCTGGATGCGGTTCTGTTGGAGATCACCCCGCGGGGGAGTGACTATAAGCTATATGAAGAATGTTAAAATGGCTATGATGTGTGGATTTCTTTTGTTATCTCAGTGACTAAGAAGCATTCTCGTGCATGTCAATATTTTGTGCTGCTCATGTGGTTCCTGTTGGAAATCGTACTGTCTAGATGACTTGGCTGATAACCATATTTGGCTGCCAAGTGAATTTAGTCCCATCGTATTCTAGTATTCCATAAATTGGTGTTTGTAATTTCCAGAGCTCGTTACCTAAATACTCTATAAAAGAATTGGGTATCTTATAGAGCCTTACTGTTTATATATACAATGTGAACAGTAAAACATCTTGATGCATCTTTTTAATTGTTTTCATCAATTCTATGACAGCTCAGACGGTTGAAGCGCGCGGCAATGTCGAAGGTCGCAGGTTTGAATCCCTGCGCCAGCAATTTTTCTTTCCAAAAATAAATTTAGGCCATGTTCGTTTATGGAAAGTGATATTTTTGTAAATTATTTTTTAAATTTTTTCTGTGTTTGTTTATTAAAAAACTTGATTAATAAAAATAACATTCTAGTTAAAAAAAAATTTGATTTAGTTTTTAAGAAAGTGTTTTTTATTTTTATTTTAGATAAAAATACTTTCTAGAAGTTGTTAAAAAATTAAAAATATTATATATTTTTATTAATTATATCAAATTTAATTTCTTAATTTTTTAATGTTATATAGTTTGTTTTGAATTTTTTTTAATTTTATTTCTTAAAATTTAATTTAATTTGATTGTTATATTAATTTTAGTTTTTATTTTTATGGGTTTTATTTGTTTTTTAATTGATTTGTTTTATCTTTCAAATTTATTTTTTATTTTTTTGTTTGTTACTTATTTAATTTAAAATAATTTATGAAATTATAATTATAATTATTTTAATTTTATTATTTTTTAAATTTTTTATCTATTACATTTGATTTTTATTATTTTGATTGTTATTTATTTTATTTGAAATTATTTATAAAATTAGATTTTTTTTAATTTCATTCTTATTTATAAGATTTGTTTTTTATTATTTTAATAAACTAGAAAATAAAATAAAATATTAATAAGTTATTTTTAATGATATAATTAAATATTGAAAAGTATTTTTTAATTTATTATTTGTGACACTACTAAATATTAAAAAATAATTTGCTTTTAAAGAATTTATTTTTTTAAAAAACTAAAAAAAAACTATTTTTCTATACTTAAAAAAAATCTATTTTTCTATAAACAAATACGGATTTAGAAGAAATGTCATTTGCCGTTAGCTACCATGCATGGCATACTACAGTGGGCTGGAAGTTGGGTGTGCTCTTTTAATGTCATTTTTTTCCTCTTTTTTCCTTGAGTTTTTAGTTGGCATGATTTTTTTTTAATACCAAAAAAATTGTTTTTCAGTTTTGACATGATTTTAAAATATTATTATAATTTCTTTTGGCAATCATTATGTATTTGATTTAAAAATAATAGTTAATGAAAATTCAATTTTTTTTTATTCTTAAAACTTTTAAATATACTTTTAATATGATTTTATCATATTTATAATATTTTAAACTTTCAATCATATATAAAAAAATATAAATATACTATTTTAATATTATTTTTCTCATATTGCATTAAAAATCATAAAATATTTTTGGTTCAACCACTTGAATGATTTGTAATGATTAGTGAAATTGGCTGAATAATTCTAAAAATAGCAAGAAAAATATCAAAACTGTTAAAATCAGAGAGTTTTAATGAAATCTTTAATATTTAAAGATCTGGTGGTCCGTTTAGTGATGCTATGACTATTATAAAGAAAACAACTTACAAAAACTTCTGTAAAAAATTAAGCCCGATTCAATGGTCGAATAAAAATTTATGGTTTTTTAAACTGTTATTTTGGCATGACATGATTATACTTGCCCCACTAGTTTATAAATTTATCTACTAGGCTATTTATATAATTTATTTAGGATATATCCATATTTAGTTATGGTAGCTCTCATATCTGACTGCTCAGAATCATCAATTATTGTGTAAATAATAATTTTTTAAGATTTTAATTAGAATTTATTTTTAAATTTACAAGTTGAACAAAGATAATTTTGACTCAAAACAAGTTTTCCCTACCCAAGAGAATTGGTAAAGACACCAGACCTAAAACATGGTTTACATGTGTATATGATCTTTGATGATTTAAATATGGAGAATAGCTTAACCGTTGTTTAATGGTTAAGAAATGAAATTTTAGCTTATGTTTTTGGATTTCAAATTACTTGGAATTTTTAATTGAGTTTTGTTATTATTTTATTTTAAGATTCAGTTTAGTTTTGTGAATTTTTAACTAAATAGCTGGTTGTTTCATGGTTTTACCCTTTATACTATATTTCTTTTAATCTGTAGTTAAATTATAATAATTTGATAAAAAGTTTGAGACTTTCAATTTTCCAACCCCGAATTTTCCTCTCTTTTCTCTCTCTTCTTTAGCTCCTAATTTTTTGCTCCTCACTTCTCCCCTCTTACCTCTCCTACCTCTCTTTTGTCCCCATCAATAACCAAACTGAAGAGACGGAACAGAGAGCATTCTGGGAACTTGCGAAATAAAAGGAGATGACCTTTACTCAATAGTGCTCTTTCCAGGAAATGGGAACGCGCCTTTCAAAATATGTGGAATTTGTGGCTTAGGTTCAAAATCTTTACAAGTAACTAAGGAATTTTTGTACTTGCTATGAATGTATCAATGCCTGCATTCCTTCAGAGGCCAGCAAACCTGGCAACAAAATATGCAGCAGGAGAGCCTTTCAAAATCCCATCCCTAATTTCAGGCCTTTTTTTTCTTTTCAAAAGCATGGTTGAAACGCAGTGACAAACAAGACCTAATGTTATGCCGCACCAAACCTAGTTTCTTCATGAATATTTATCAAACACTATTTCAAGCAGGCTGCAGATCTATCAGAATCCAAAATCAAATAATGTCATCTGCAAACATGCTTAAGCACGGGAAAACATCAAATTTTTAGCACCAGCAGTATTTGCTCATCACAAACTGTTTTGTGACCTAAATTATTGTGAGCTGATTACTAGTTCCGTTTGCCAATCATTCCAAAGGGCAAGCTTTCTCAAATGCTTGTTGCTCTTTGCGACACAAATCAAATTCATTTGTATGGTAATACATGCAACCAACGTAAGCATCCATCTCGTTTGTGCACTTCTGGTGAAGATCCTTCAACCTGCAGTGGCAAACATCTCAAAATTTAGATTATACAACCAAGCATGCCAAAGTGTGAAATGGTGAGTATGTGCTGGTGGGTTGGTTTGATGCTGGATAGAGTCCTTTATAAGTAACTGATATACTGTTCATTAAATATCATTTTATAATAAATTACGCAATTTTACCTGTGGGATATAAAGAAGTCATACAGCCTATCAGAAAAATGAAAACTAAATAAAGTTTGTGGTACAGCTTGTTCACAGTATCGCACAGGAAGAAAATGACATTCTGACCATCTACCAGGTTACAAATAGATCAAGTTCATTCGTCGATGAGACATTCAGGTATGATAATTTATTCAACAAGCAGAACTCACCTAATTTTGTACATGCAAGCTATAAATCTAAGTGTGGAAATGCCAATGCATGCAATTTTTAATCCTTCTACATTACAATCAATTTGTCTGAATCTATAATATCTGCAATACCCCGATTGCTAAGATTACAGAAACAAAATAAGAGTCAATGGATGGAAAAATGAATGCAATGGATTCACTCAGTCCCTGATTGCATTAAAGGATTGTTAAAGGTGACTGGATCTCTGTTGCATGAAACCATTTAAAGCATGAACTTTGAACTACTTTTTTTTTTTTTTAATCAAGACTCTATACTCTTATGACTAATTGCTTGGATTATGACCCAGAAATGCAATCAATGTTAACAAGGTTTAGATTCTTGACTATCTACGTCCCTAAGGTGGAAAAATAATACATTATTTCGAACCTCTTTCTAGAGCAAACATGAATTAATAACGATATGCATTTTCCCAAACCCTAACCTTTCCATTTCTCATAGTGAGGTAGTAGCAATACCATGCATCTAGTTGCAGCCACTCAATGCATCAGAAAGCTAACTACATGCATCAATCAGCTGCTTTTGCCTAACTTTCAATATGAAAGATAAATACAGGCGTAAAAAATAATCCAGTTTTAGCTCCGCAAGGAATTCAGAAACAATAAACACTACATCAACTAATCATTCTAGCTTGATGCCTAAACCATATCAGCAACTCTAAGAGCTTCATATCTAGCAAAACCAATCATCTCCATAAGGTTACATAAATTGATTCCTTAACTTTGAAACACAAACTGTAACCTTCATCAATATGAGAGACAAAATACACACAAAAAAAAAAAAACAGAGAGATGATGCAAGTTCCTCAGTTCCCATTAATTAAAAGCTCTATCAACCTCATGGGAGTAGACATTCCGACCTCAACGCAAAAAACACGAAAAATCAGAGACCCGACCTTGCTTTCCAGCTCAATCCCACCACATTTCAACATCCAAACAGGCCCAAAATAAAATAACCAAAACCCAATATTTCATTCACCTTCATATCCCAAACAAACTTCCCAAACACCCCAAAACCCTTAATACCAGTACATAAATTACAATCAAACATCATTAATTAACACAACAAATAATGAATTAACAATCACCAGCAACAGTTTCACAAGAAAAATACTAGATAAAAAAGGTTCAAGACAAAATTGTATAGATTTGCACTTACAATCCAAGGACACATCGAGTGACTTGCTGGCCTTTATCGAGGCATTTCTCCGGGTTTGGATCCTTCTTCTTGCACTTAAGAAATTCCACGTTCTCCGGAAAGCATCTTGTCGCTATATGCTTCGATGAAGCCGTTAACACCGCTGATGTCGGGATCGGGTTCCCCGTCGCATCCACAGCGCTCGCTGCCATCTTCAACAATATTCTACAAAAATAACAAAGTTCAAAACTTTTCTATCAATTCCCACATTTTCTCAGTAACCAAATATAACATTAAGGAATTAACAAGAATTATTTTTTTCGTACTTTTGTTTCCTTTATCACTTCGTTGCTACTGGGAAACAGGAGAGAGAGAGAGGGGATTGTGAAGGTAAAGTAATGCGAATGGCTAACATGATTGGTAAGGTCATTTTAGGTAATACACATTAACGGTAGAGGGCATTTATGTAATTGAACAAACCATGTGTGGTTTATTTCAATTTTCGAAGGGTTTTGTATTTGCAGCTTCTGCTTTTCGTCGACCGACATTGTTGACGGCTACAAAGAAGAGTACCAAGTGAGCTTCTTCTTCTTCTTCTTTGCTTCATTATGATGTATTAATCTGCAGTTCTTTTTATGGGGTTTCTGTAAAATATTTATTTATAGTGGGATTTGCTTAGTTTGGCCACTATAAGTTAGGGTTTTTTTTTTGGAAAGGGAAAGAATAATGAGAGAATTAATCATGGTTTTGAGTCGGCAGGAGTGGAAATTAAAGAAAGATGCTTTAATGAGTTTGAAGTTTCGTGTGTTTTTTGTTCGGCTCATGACATCAAGTTTGTTTAAAAGGTGTTTGATAAAATGTGTAAGTGAGACTTCCTTATTGTAAATGTGGTATGCTGTTAGGGTGCAATGATTCCATCTTCTTCTAGTTTACTGGTGCTGTGCTGTATAGGTTTTAAGTAGTTATATTTTGATCATGTAGGATTCTAGGAAAGATAATTTGAGGAAGCTCGTATCGTTGAACATTTTTATTGAAGTGACTGCTCCGAAGGACATGAATGCGTATAGCTGTGGTTGGAACTGAAAGTTTGCCTTTTGCTTTTAGTGATGACCTGCAGATGTATTTCCGTGCATATATGAATAATATTTATTGCTTATTGTTTTTAAAGTAACATGTCTGTCAGTTTCTTTAGAAGAATATGTTTTCATACTGTTTGGTGACTTTCTGCTGTACACATATATATAGTTAAGCAATGGGTGACAAAAAGAAGAAGACTTTCATGTTCATCCGCCTTGTTTCTGCTGCTGGAACTGGATTCTTCTATGTCAAGAGGAAGAGTGCCAAGAAAGCTTTGGAGAAGCTCGAGTTTCGCAAATACGACCCTCGAGTAAATCGCCATGTTCTTTTTACAGAGGCAAAAATGAAATGAGAGGGAAAGGCAATGCAAGAGGTTTATCTTTTCTGATCTACTTTTCTGGATGAGTATCTTGTGACTGTTACCATGGATAATTTCATAGTTTAGTGGAGCTGAATAATTACTCTGGTATTATTGGTTCAATTTGTGTGTTCCTTGTTCCTCCTTCTAGCCACCAGAGATTTCTTAACAGACATGGGACTCCCTGGTCAGGCTTTTTTGTAGGATGCTCTAGAGCGTGAACATTAACTGAATTTGTGATATCGTGATGATGTTTGTGATCTCTCGTGTCTTGGGGCTTCCAACTTCCTCAACAAACGCATTCAAATTCCTAAAATTCACGTTCATTTCAAGTCTTCAAACTGAACAGTAGTGTTGCCTTGCATTATGTTTTTCCAACGTGGAGTTCGTTGATGACCCGCCTGGATCATGTGGTTAGAAGCCAACTGGTTAGGTTGTAATTTGCACCCATTGGACTATCATTTATTGCAATTGTGGACCTCAATTTTTACACACCCATCATTTAGTGATGTGATTGGGTTACTTCGTGTTTGAAAGCCATTTCGTTAGTAACAAGTTGATTCTACATGGGAATGTCAGTAGGCCTGTTGAAAGAAGGTGATTGATTTCAGTTTCTAATGTAAAAAATGAGGTGAAGGGCCCATCTTTGTCATGTTCTTATTAGACAACTTTGATTTCTATGCCACCACGGACGGTGGTGGTTTTTGCAGCTGTCATGGATGCCTGATTCTAATCACTTGCAACCAGTGCATTCTTGAATTGCCACCTTTCATAGCAGTTCCTTTGGGTTGGCGTTGTGGAGAATCAACTGTATAATCAATTATGACTACAATAATTTTTGGCTTTGCCCCATGGCCGGCAATCGATGCCGGCGATAATTGTTAAGTGGTTAACTGTATAATTGGCCGAGAATTGTATTTTTGAACGTTGTTTTTTTTTTTTTTTAAATAGGTTTGGGGGAATTTTCAATAGTCAGCTGTCATACAAAAGAATTAATTGATTTGATAGGTTAAAAAATAATTTGAATGATTAGTGAAAACATGGTTTGAATTTAAATAATAATTTTAAAATTATTATTTTTTATATAAATATTGAGACAATGATATATTATATTGATACGAGTTTTATAGCTTAACTTATTAAATTTGTGATTTAGATTATGGATTTATTGGATTTTATATTTTTTAAATTATTTTTTTAAAATAATATGATAACAATAATAATTGCTTGTAAAATTAAGCATCAATTTAACGTTAGAGGGTTTGCTTAACTCGTGACAGCCTTGTAGAAAATAAATTGAAATAAATTATATAGCTTAATTTAACTTGCCAAATCCGGTCTTGGATTCCACTGGGTTTAATGAAATAAAAATAGACAATTGCAAAATCAAGTAACCAACCCAATGCTTTTATATTTGTTTAAGAATGCAATAATCTATAAAAAGCAAACCGAAACAATTTATGAAATCCAATTCCTAATTAATCCAAGTTATTCGATCAAATATGCAATCTAGGTCATAGACTCTACTAGGTTATGAATTTTACTAAGTTTAACAACTTTATTTTTTTGTTTAATTATTGATAAAAAAATCTTCTCGTAAATTTAAGCACTAAAAAATATTAGAGTGTTTGTTTAAGATGTTAATAAACCTATAAAAAAGCAAATCACAACAAATTATATAGTATAATTCAAAATAACAAATTATGTAGCATAATTCAAAATCAATAAAATATTGAAAAATAAAATTGAAATAAATTCAATAAAAAAACCAATAAATATCCAATATTAAAAAATAAAATAAAATGAATAATTAAAAAAAACCCATGTACAACTCTAAAAAAAAAGCTAGGAGAGTGGGCCAAAGGCATGTCTCCATGCCTAGGCCTCTTGCTTATTCTTTAATATTTTCAAGAGGCAGACAAAATATTATCTACCACAAGTGGGAAAGTCAAGCAATTGACTTCAAGGGATAAAAAATCCACCTTTCAACAATTATTTTAGTTGAAAAGACCTAAAAAAACCTTATAGATCTCAATAAACCTAATTGGGTTTGAAAATAGGATTTAATAGGTTTAAAAATAAAAAAATTAACCTAAATCTAAAAATATTATCGAGTCCCATTTACTTTTTTCGACAAGATAAATGAAAAAAAGACCTAAATGTAACTCTTCTCATAAAAAAGAATGTGTTGACGTCAAGAACGATGAATTTCATCGTCGAAAAGTTGCTATTTGCCAACTTTTTCTTTCTATCATCATCTTTTGATGGCTCCCTCTCTCATGTCCTAAACTTGGGGACTAAATGCAAGAAAAATAGAACTTTGGACCAAAATGTGTTGTTGAAAACCTAAACAGAACAAAAATGATTTTTTGACAAAATTCCAAGGCAAAAAACAACCCAAAGGGCACTAACACATTTTTTATATTAAAAAAGCCTCCTATTTTTTCTTGGTTTCAATTTTGATCTTCTTATTTTAATTCTTTCTCAAAAAAATAATTTCATATTCTTTCTTGTGAAATCAAGCTATAATTCAATGGTGGACACTTTTTTGAGATTGAGATAATCACATAAAAAATAAATTGAAACAAATTATCAATCCAAAATCCCAACCAACATAACATCGAAGGATCAAATTGAAAAGAAAAAAATTCAATAAATGAAGGAAAAAAGAGAGAAAGGACTAGAATTGACACCACATTTGTTTTAAAAACAAAGGCTTGCCATTTTCTCTTTGTTTTAATTTTGGCTCCCTTATTATCATTATTTTTTCCAAACAACAAAATTGAATTTGTTTTTGTGAAATTGAACAACAATTCAATATTAAGATGTTTTTCTGAAACCACAATAACAACATTAAAAATAAATTAAAATAAATTACCAACCCTAAATCCCAATAAACACAATATTAATAAATAAATAAATAAATAATCAATAACAGTAAAAAAGACAAAAAAAGAAGAAGAGTAAAACTTGTTGCAATTCATGGTAGATCACCTCACAGTCCATAGTGAGAGTAAAGAATTGCGAGATCTATTTTACCTTTTCTTTTCAGTTTATGTGATGAGTATGTATGTTTTTTTATGCTTATTTTGATGAGTATGTATGTTTTCCTATGCTTATTTTCTATGATTGTTTATTTTGATTGCTAGAGCAAACTCTAAGTTATTATTCTAAATAATCTATTGCTAAGTTTGCTATCAAAATCAAAGTTGTGATATATAAACTTGTAAAGCAATTAAGTTTAATAATTGTGGTGAATTTATGTTATTAATCTTAGGAAAAACATTTGATCAAATCAAACATGGATTGTAGACAGTTATGTTGTCTTGATTAATCAAGTTATCTAGTTCAATCAAGTTATCTAGTTCTTAAGGCTGCCATTGAATTAAATTATTAGTACGGACACTATGGTTGTTTGATGATCAGGGCTAGTTATATGGCGGATCAGTTAACTAACTAATGTTAAGAAAAGATAAATATTCAAAATATAATTTTATATATCATTTCAATGATCGGTTCTGATTTTCGTAGGTGGATGTTTACTTGAAATCAAGATTTGTTGTCTTGATAATTTTTGGATTTATTTAATTTAGCTTGATTGTTTTGTTCTGCTATAACCTAGATTACCTCAAAACTTTGAACTAAACCTTTCTCGTGGGATTGACCCCTTATTTTCTATTTACTATCTTGTTTATTTAAGTTACGGTAATTAATTTGTGTGACCACGACATTGCAACATGTCTTACCCAAGGTGTAGAGCTAGTGGAGCATCATTCATCATTATCAAAGCATATGAATACATGGAATAAGTTTGGGGGTGTCTTAATTTGTAGGGTTGAGCCAATAAAACAAGTTGTTATGCTGAATTTTTTGAGTTTTATAAATTTATGTAAGAAAAGAAAAGAAAAGAAAAGAAAAAAAGAACAACTTGTTATAACTTTAGTGAAGGGTTGGAGATTTAGAAGGTGAAAAATCGTTCCGTGGTTTGAATGAAAATTATTCTTTTGAACAATCAATGGAGGAGGTTAATGTGGGTGTCATATTTTTAAGTTTAAAATGTCTAGATGGAGTGTTTGATATTCTATGTTTGGTTTTGGATAATTTTACTCCATTAGTTTTGACAACTCTAAGCTATCCTACCTTAAAGCCCATTATAACCCTAATAAAAACCTTATGATTTGTGTCATGCATGAAATTCAAGTTGTGAAGAATGAGAATATTTGCAAGCTTATGTAGATCATTTCGAGTGGAATGAAATTAAGTGAAGCACTAACCTTTCAAACACATGAGAAATGAGTGACTATTCCTGCGAGGTCTACACAATTGGTTACTTTATTTTCAAGTGAAAACACTTGTTGAGCATTTTTAAGTTGTTTAGAGTGTTATTCATTATATGTTATGATGATTTGAGAGTTTAATTGTTGTTCATTGATGGCATTAAATTTTTGACATGGGAAAAGTAAAACTGAAATTTTGCCCGAGGACGTGCAAAAGCTAAGTGTGGGAGAATTTGATAAGTGTAAAATATACATATATTTTGATTCCTTTTACAATATGATTTTAATTTATTTTGAGCTTATTTGAACTTATTAGAAGTTATTTTTATGAGTGTGCATGTCTATGAGACTTTGTGAATTAATTGTTAGAAGATAAGAATTTCTACATTTTATGTTTCAGACCTTGCTTCTTATGAGAGGTGTTTCACCGAGTTATAATTTTAGAATGTGATCGTGGGCTGAATCAAAGTTAAAGTACATTTATCAAGCTTTCTAGGAAGGTATTATGGGCAGATATCCAAGTTTGTTTGGACCTCCAATCAGACCTACAAAATCGGGTCTAAATTCTCCTTGAAGCAGAATTCTCTACTTTAACACTACATATTCAAATGAGCATATCTTGAGCCTCATATATTGAAATCATGCGAGTTAAAAGCCTAAAATCATCTACACATCTAGTAATACAAATTTTATGAGGGATGCCAGGTCAAATAAAATTATTTTGAAGGTGAAAATACAGACACAATATGAAGGACGAGATTGGTCTCCTGATCTGATGAGGAAACTAATGATGCTTAGCAAACCACTACAGCTGAGAGCCTGACATATAAATGATGGGTATTAGAACCCAAAAAAGGTGAAGATCAAGCCTCCAACATGCCATGAATGAAGGAATATAGGTGGGATGGTCATATATTGTAAGAAATCAAGTCAGAAACAAAGTCGAAGTTGCAGCAGAGTTGGAATTACAACCGAGTTGTGACAGTAGTAGAGTCCATTTTCAACATAAACTCTAAGGGATTTAACCAACCTTAAGGACTTGAAAAAGAAGAAAGGAGTTAAGTAGCATAAAAAAGAAGAAAGGAGTTAAGTAGCATAACGACTTCTAATTAGCCTAAGAATTCTGAAGAACTTTGATAGCCAAAGGAGAGAATAAATAGAGCAAAACACATCTGAAACAGGGGCTATGCAACATTCTTTTATTCTCTGCGTTTGTTAATTTTCTAGCAACTATGAATTAATTCCTAATTTTAGTTCAAGTGGAATACATACCATCTCCATTGCAAGTTGTGAGAAGTAACATTATCATTATAATTCTTTCAGATTCAAGTATTTATTTTTCCTTGTTAAAAATTATGTTATTGATTGTTATTCAAGCTTATTTAATTGTTTTAAGATGACATGTTTGCTTTCTAGTTTCTTTCAATTTATAATTATTGTTAGGGTTTAGATGACATGTATGCTTTCTAGTTTCTTTCAATTCATAATTATTGTTAGGGTTTAGAGTAAAAAGCAAAAGAATTAATTTGATTGCTGCAACTCTTATCTTGATTTATTAGGGAAGAATAAACCAAGTTAAATTGCCAAGCTTCTGAATGTTTGCTTAGAATAAATGCACATACTTTACTCTTAAGAGTATTGTTGAGTGAATGAGAATTGTTTTCAATGTTAAATTAACTTGATGTTAAGAAATTGATTAGAGAGATTTGTCTAATTAATTTATTTATAATCTTATTGATTCCCCCTAGCTTTAAGAGATATCAAATTTATTTGTTTGACATGAAAGAATATTTATTTTACTATGATGATCAACATATTTATAGGAATGGATGTGTGGACTCTTGAATTGATTTAACGACATATTAATTTATTATTTTCAGAATTATTGTTTCTTTAATTTTTAATTCAAATCCCCAGTTCTTTTTCATTTCAGTATATTATTGGAAGATTAAATGAAATTTTCCTTAGGTTCAACCTATTTTTACGATCATACTACACATTTATTTTGTTAATGATAGTTAAATTAAAATTATATTTTAGAGGTTCTGACAACCGACCATTTAGCAAAGCTAATCTTAAATGTTCGATATCCTCGCTACAAATCATGTGACTTTGGCAATGCATAGAAATTTCCCATTAATTATTTTGGGAAATGTTTGTAATATAACTTATTACTGTATTTCAGTTGTAATAGGACAATATTTGTATAAATGGGAGATTTTGAGATGTAACTTAATTTCACCCTTATTTGATTAAGTTGGAAGTTTAGGAATATCAGTAAGACTTTAGTTATTAAATGTATTTCCTTATCTATTTCGTTTCTTTTAATTACACTATGGTGCATGATAGTTTAATCTAATTCAATTTATTCTTTTCCATTATATTATATTATTGATTATAGTGATGTGAATGAAAATGATATATGATTGATTTGGTATAATAAAAAAATAAGGTCCATGATGGTTGGTACGTGTTTGTGGATTTTGAGTGTGGTATTATAGGTCATAATATTGATAATTTGGTATTTTGAATTTATGAGCAAACTCTTCAAAAATTTCAATGCATAAAAAGTAAAAATATATGATTATGCTTAAACTGGTCGACCAACTTAGTTTATCAATTGATTCAGTTGACCGCTTGTTGGAATGAGCAGTTAAAGTTTCTATTGTCTTAATCGGTTGATAGAACTGGTCTATTAAATTTTTAGATTGAATTAATTTGGTCGACTGTTAAAATGATAATGTATTGCATAAGAAAATTTCTTTTTTTTGACATTATTGAAACGGAAATTATGTGGAAATTTGAATCCAAATAATTGAAGTTGTTACCGCATCTTTGGAGCGTCAAAAAAAATTTATTCCTTCAAAACAAGCTCTAGTTGATACGAACAACACTTTATCTCACTATTTGCATTGTTAAAATGCTTAATCAGTTTTTGATGATAATCTACTTTAAGATTTGCATGCATATATAATATATCTTCTCCTTGGATCAAATTGAAATTTGACTCCAAAAATGTTATGCATTCTAATAAATAATATTAAATTTATTTTTCAGTTGTTATAATCTCATTGCCAACCTAAACATGCATACAACAACAAAAGTACTTGTATAATTATTAAAACAATGAATACATCTCCAAAATTATACAACAAGTGCAAATATAATGTATTATAAAGTACCAATAAATATCCAACACAATTCTAATTTTATTACACAATGAAATATTACATCTAAATCAGTTCAACACTTTTTAATTATAATCCACCTCTTTATTGTCTTTATCCTCTTATCCAACATCATCTTCTTTGTTGAATTCAATGTCGATCTCACCATCATTATTGTTTTTTCTATGTCTACTAATACTCAATATTATATTTAACAGATCTATATCAACATCAACATAAATATTCTCAATGACACAAAAATTAAGATGAACTGGCTCATCCATTTAAAATACAAAGTCTTCTCAAATTACTTTATCATTATCATCTTCAACAACTTGGATATGACTTCTAGATTTAGTTTTTACAATGGATAACCAATCAACTATACTATGATTCTTTCTAAATGAAAGAGTGTATATATAATACACCTATTAGCATTGTTTTGCAAAAAATAAAAAAAATCATTGATGTTTTAAACCTATCTTTTTTTTATTTATTTCAAACAAACCATGGTGAAGATTTACTCTAATTCTTTTCTTGGTATCATATAAATAGAATTTGAATAAAAACACCATATCTTATAATACATGATATCACAATTCAATAACCTCTTTTAATTTGTCACAATAATGAACTTCAAACTAATTAGATATCGAACCATTTACTCAATCTTTACTATTATATGTCTTTTTACATTCACCAAAATATTCATTATGAAAGAAATATTCATTAATGAAATACTAATTATACCATTTTATCTTTCTTTAAAGACCTAAAATTAAGAATTTAAAACTACCAGTATTAAAAGTTTTTTCCCACATCCATAAGTGTTCGATCCTTTTAATAAAATAAATGAATTTCAATATAAAAAATTAACGATAATCATTAAATAAATATGTAAGCGTTAGAAACATACAAGTCTCTTTTTGTTTATTATAAAGGAGAGGTTTGAATTTTTTAAAGAGGAAGGACTCTAATGTCACTTCTTAATTAAAATATAGTTAAAAAAACCATTTGTATACTATTTCCTCCCGCTTTCTCTTTCTTATTAACTAGTGTTTCACATAAGCATTGCAATGGCCATACGTGATAAATCATATTTCATGCATGGTAAATTTCAATAAAATTCTCCAAATAATTTTAATTGAATATTTTATTGAATCTTACTTTTTGAATGCTAAAAACTAATAAATAAATCCAATCTTTTTCTTTTTTATTATCGAGCTTTTTTTTTTTTATATTGATAAATCATCATCATCATATTTTATCTCTTCATTGCTACCACCCCCACCTCTTGTTATTTTTATCAGTCTATTACTACCATTAACTCCTTATAACTATCAATGGGATTTAATTTGATAAGGATAATGAAGCCATCTATAATTTGTTTCACACAAACATAAAATTACTCTTTTTAAAGGAGAATCATGCGCTAAAAACCAAATGGAAATGTAAATTCACATGAAAGTTCTTTTTCAAGACCTTAGTACCAAGTTTTTATTCTTTTTTTTGGTCAAATGTAACCAAGTTTTTATTCTTCATTGTATTGAAAAGTGGAAGACTTCCCGGAGAAGTGTCTAGTTCTCGGCTAAATTGCTTGTGAAGTATGTTTTCAAATGCCCATATGATTATCCTGTCATTTATTCATTATTTACTTTGCCTTTATAATTTTAAGAATTACTATTTATATCAAACAATGAGATGAAAATATCAAACACTTTTTATATAATATATCATAAACATATACAAAACAAATTAGAAATCCTCTCATTTGACATGATTTCTCGTTTATTTAATTTTTTTTATATTCAAGTTTAAAAACCCAAGATAATAAATTAAAATCAATTAAAATACACATTAAAGGTTTAATAACCATAGTATATCCTTGCAATATCATCAATCTTGAAGATCTAGGAACCTAAACACATTGGAAAGGGTGGAATTATATTCGAGTTACAGGAGAATGCTCCTACCGCATCCTTCTTTAGGAAAATTTGGAATTACGGTGGGCTCCACTTTTCTCTAGCCTAGCATCTATACTTTGAATTTTGTGCTCTCTCAGGATCCTTGGTGATACGTTTTGTATATGAAGACTTGACTATCCTTGGTGGATAATCATTTCCTTGGAAGTCTTCGTTCCAAACGTCTTTGACTTTAGTATATCTCACTATCGCTTTCAAAGACTATTGGCACTCAAAACCAGGGAAAAAATCTGCCCGGAATACACCTGTGCTAAGACTGGAGTCCTCACATGAAAGGTTGAGCGGGTTGATTTCTAAATCTTTTAAAAAAATTAAAAACAATGTCATTTTAAAGAACAAAATTTTAATTCAATTAAAGTAGAAAAAAAAGTCCTTTTTGTTAAATAGTTATAATTATAATTTAATATTTTTTTATGCTTGAATCAAATGAAAGATTGACAATCTACCATTAATACATGAGGGTATTTGTTTTTTTTGATAGATTAACCACAATTTTATTTTCTTTGGTAAAGATGAAATCTCAGGTTTAACAAGGTGAGACCCATAATTTTTTGTGGTCCAACCACAAGTTCAACAAAAAGCAACCCATATCTGCTTTTTGTCATTCTTGTACATAGCAAGAAGACCGTTCAACTATTTATTTATCAAAATATCCAATCTTATCTTCTCCTCCCTATTCTCTTGGTAACAAGTGAAACGACTATTTTCAGCATCCACATTTTCATCTCTTCACCAACCCCTTCCCTTCTTTATTTTTTGTTTTGTAGCCATAAACAATCATAAAACCCACAAACCAACTCTAGATCTACACAAACTAACATCCATGATCAAGATTCACAAAAACCACAACCATATCTATTTTCCTTAAGTCCTATAAGCTCTTTTTTTGTGTACAAGTAAGTGTGTTTTTGCAGAAAAATCTAGGTAAAATTTTATTTCAATATGTCTTCAATTTCTCATATGTGCATGTTTTAAAAAATATCGAATCTAATCAGATATGAGAAAAAATATCGATCTAGGAACCTAAAAAATATCTTGTTCATTGTCAAAATTGCAACCCTTTTTATTGTTCTAGGAACCATTGATATGCTTTTCATAATTCTGGTAAGCACTCATGTTTTAATCTTCTTCTTTCTTAGTTGCATTATTTAGAAGATTCTTAACTTTGTTGCTTCTGATTTTTCATAGAGTTAATGAACAAAGGTTTAAAGTGTAGCTGCGGTTATTTTAAGTTCGAAAAAAATATATAAATGGATGAAATGATCTAGAAAGTTGGGATTTGATAAATGATATAGAGAGGACATGACAAAAAAAAAAAAATTACTCACTAAAATTATATTAGCCAGGCTATGGATGCTAAAACATAGGAACCAAACTGAATTGGACAGAAAACAAGTACTTTAGCCATGTTCTCATGGATTCGCTTAAGCACAACTGAAAAATAAGTGAGACGGGATAAAAAGGAATTGGAGGATATAAAAAAAGTTGATTTTCAAAACGTGAGTGGGTTAGAGTTTAGAGTTGAGAACTATTTCTACCAGTAAAGACTGGTGAAAATTTAAAATTCAAGTTTGATGTTATTGAATCAATGTCCAAATTTTATTCAATTTTCTAATTTTTAATTTACAGCCCTTCATATTCATTTTATATAATATTTTCTTTTATTATAAGAAATACATAAAGCTAAGAAATTCAAGCATTCAGGTATTGAGCCAACTCTTTGTGGTAAATATGATATTATGTTTATAAATATTGTGACTTCTAGTAATTTTGGGTGGACCCCTTCTCAAGGAATGATTTCGAGTGATATTAAGTTGGGTGATGGGAGAAAAAAAAAAACCAAATGAAAATGTTGACCTATAGGATATATGGTAATGGAGATTCCGAGAAAGAAAATGTACCAAACTTTATTAACAATGTCAGCAACATGGTTGCTGGTGTTAATATTAATGTTAATACTACTAACACATGTAATGTGTGAGTAACTATTTAGTCAATAATTAATAATTAAAATGATTAGTACTTAAAAGTGCATTTTTATCAAGGTTTTATATCATCATTTTGCACTTGAAGTATTAATAACTCCTTAACTAAAACATGTTTTATAATAAAATACCTAATAATATAAGATACTTTTAATTTATGGTAAATGTTCATCTTAAATGCAGGCCTATCACATAAATAAAAGGATTGATTGATGAGTTCAAGTATTGAAATTGAAAGGACAAAGAGAGGGCCAAACTTAGAAAAGAGATGTTGGTGCAGTCCAAACTGGAACACTATTCTGTAATTGGGTCATATCTCGAGTTCTAGATGTCTAAATAACCTCAAATTTTATGACAGATTTGGTAAGATATAGGCCTACAACTTTCAAGTGGAGTCCAAATCTAAAAAGGCCATTTTCAAGTCCAAATTATAGCAACAATGGAGAAGTCCGAATTTATCCTGCAGCCCAGACACTGTTTAGTGTTCAGCCCATGTCTCGAGTTCTAAAAGTCCAAATGATCTTAATTTTTTTTCCTGGAAAGCTAAGGCAATTTCCTATAACTTTCATAAGTATAGGTGGATTCAGTTCTGATGCTAGCAATGATGTTTTATTCAGACAAGAAGATAAGGATTTTCACCAAGTCAAGAGTTGGCCACCCACTCAACAATTAGTCATCAAATCAATAGTTTTAAATTTTGGCCTATAAAAGGAGGCATTTGCCATGCATTTGGGGGCTTAGTTATTCAGATCAAAAACTTGCTCTTGCTCTTTATATATATATATATATATTGTAATTCTTAAGTTTTGCTTTCATTAATATCTTGTTTATGCTTTTCATTTTCTTTTCTTTACTTTACTTAGTTAACTTATATCTTATTTATGTTTCTCTTCTTCATTATGTTTAGCTAAGTTTATTATGTCAAGGTGAAAATGTTACACTAATGGTGAAATAATAAGTATATTGTAAACTCAACATGGACCTTAATGTTTAATATTAACATGTCTTATCTTTTTATCTTACTAATTCTTAATACCTTGCTTGTTAAATGGTTAATCTAGATTTGTATTGTATAACACTTGATACAACAAATGCTTGGCACTCTTATAGCCCAATCGTATGGTATCACCTACACCTGTGCTATGAAAGGAACTTGATTTGTTGTTAACATAAGTTAGCATCATGAATTCCTGACAATATTTAAAAGTTTGGTGTTACTTAAATAAGATAATTAATATGATCATATTAATAATTTATAATGAGCTGTTAATGATAAATTATCCGATTGGAATCTTCTTTGTGTGTGGTTTCCAGTTGATAATAAGAGTTTATACTATACTTGTTTGAAATACCATTAGTGGATCCTCTAACCTTGACATTTGTTTTTATCATTGTTTAATCCTTACATTAATCTTCCATCTCAAAGTTCTCATCAACTTCTTCTTCATCTTTATTATTATTATTATTATTATTGTTGTTGTTGTTGTTATTGTTGTTGTATTATTGTTGTCTATAATTTATACAATTAACCTCCCTGTGGTTTGACCCTGGTCTTGCCGGGTTATTTATTACTTCGACACTCTTATACTTGGAAAAAAACATCAATCTTTTGGTCGTGTCATAAAACATTAATAATTGAATAAAACAATCGATCCTTATCCAAGAATTTAGAAAACAGTATAGGAGTGAAAATCCAAAACATTGTGACGAAAATAAGAATCCTAGAAATTCTCTCTTCACTGAAGAAAAAATCTTCTAGTTGCTTTCTCTTCAATTTCAACCTTTATATCTGCAACTAGTAGTGTGTGTTTGTTATTTCAACTCCTCAACACGCACTAGAACAATCGAGTGCCTTTTATCACTAAAAAAAAGTTAATAAATTTGTTGGTTATAACTCTTTAATTGCAGAACACAAGTGTATGCAAAACATATGTAAAGAAGAATTTGTAGAAGAATAATATTATTGATCTCAGAATACTCTTTAAGTAGAGTTAGAGTTTTACTTGAAAACAAAGACATTTCAAAATTAAAAAACATTGCATAACAACAAATCAAATATGATGAGTGATTTATTTCTAAAATCTTGGTCTTTAGCAGAGATCTTCATTGAAGCATTCCATTCAACATGCAACAACACAACTTCCTGGTCTTCTATAGCTTTCTAAGACATTCTATCAACACTCCTCTTTGTCTTAATAGCAGTAGATACCAAGCTTTCTTCATAAATCTTCAAAACTTGCTTTTGGAAGAGCTTTTGTTAGAACATCTGCAATCTGATCATTAGTTCTGCAATAAAGCAGAGTAACTACTTCTTTTGAAGATTACTCTTAGAAACTCTTCTTCAATGCATAAAAAGTAAAAATATATGATTATGCTTAAATTGGTCGACCAACTTAGTTTATCAATTGATTCAGTTGACTGCTTGTTGGAATGAGCAGTTAAAGTTTCTATTGTCTTAATCAGTTGATAGAACTGGTCTATCAAATTTTTAGATTGAATTAATTTGGTCGACTGTTAAAATGATAATGTATTGCATAAGAAAATTCCTTGTTTTTGACATTATTGAAAAGGAAATTATGTGGAAATTTGAATCCAAATAATTGAAGTTGTTACCGCATCTTTGGAGCGTCAAAAAAAATTTATTCCTTCAAAACAAGCTCTAGTTGATACGAACAATACTTTATCTCACTATTTGCATTGTTAAAATGCTTAATCAATTTTTGATGATCATCTACTTTAAGATTTGCATGCATATATAATATATCTTCTCCTTGGATCAAATTGAAATTTGACTCCAAAGATGTTCTGCATTCTAATAAATAATATTAGATTTATTTGTCAGTTGTTATAATCTTATAGCCAACCTAAACATGCATACAACAACAAAAGTACTTGTATAATTATTAAAACAATGAATACATCTCCAAAATTATACAACAAGTGCAAATGTAATGTATTATAAAATACCAATAAATATCCAACACAATTCTAATTTTATTATACAATGAAATATCACATCTAAATCAGTTCAACACTTTTTAATTATAATCCACCTCTTTATTGTCTTTATCGTCTTGTCCAACATCATCTTCTTTGTTGAATTCAATGTTGATCTCACCATCATTATTATTTTTTCTATGTCTACTAGTACTCAATATTATATTTAACAGATTTATATCAACATCAACATAAATATTCTCAATGACACAAAAATTAAGATGAACTAGCTCATCCATTTGAAATACAAAGTCTTCCCAAATTACTTTATCATTATCATCTTCAACAACTTGGATACGACTTCTAGATTTAGTTTTTACAATGAATAACCAATCAACTATACTATGATCCTTTCTAAATGAAGGAGTATATGTATAATACACCTATTAGCATTGTTTTGCAAAAAATAAAAAAAAATCATTAATGTTTTAAACCTACCTTTTTTTATTTATTTCAAACAAACCATGGTGAAGATTTACTCTAATTCTTTTCTTGGTATCATATAAATAGAATTTAAATAAAAACACCATATCTTATGATACATGATATCACAATTCAATAACCTCTTTTAATTTGTCACAATAATAAACTTCAAACTAATTAGATATTGAACCATTTACTCAATCTTCATTATTATAGGTCTTTTTACACTCACCAAAGTATTCATTATGAAAGAAATATTCATTAATGAAACACTAATTATATCATTTTATCTTTCTTTAAAGACCTAAAAATAAGAATTTAAAACTACCAGTATTAAAAGTTTTTTCCCACATCCATAAGTGTTCGATCCTTTTAATAAAATAAATGAATTTCAATATAAAAAATTAACGATAACCATTAAATAAATATGTAAGCTTTAGAAACATAAAAGTGTCTTTTTGTTTATTATAAAGGAGAGGTTTGAATTTTTTAAAGAGGAAGGACTCTAATGTCACTTCTTAATTAAAATATAGTTAAAAAAACCATTTGTATACTATTTCCTCCCGCTTTCTCTTTCTTATTAACTAGTGTTTCACATAAGCATTGCAATGGCCATACGTGATAAATCATATTTCATGCATGGTAAATTTCAATAAAATTCTCCAAATAATTTTAATTGAATATTTTATTGAATCTTACTTTTTGAATGCTAAAAACTAATAAATAAATCCAATCTTTTTCTTTTTTATTATCGAGCTTTTTTTTTTTTTTTATATTGATAAATCATCATCATCATATTTTATCTCTTCATTGCTACCACCCCCACCTCTTGTTATTTTTATCAGTCTATTACTACCATTAACTCCTTATAACTATCAATGGGATTTAATTTGATAAGGATAATGAAGCCATCTATAATTTGTTTCACACAAACATAAAATTACTCTTTTTAAAGGAGAATCATGCGCTAAAAACCAAATGGAAATGTAAATTCACATGAAAGTTCTTTTTCAAGACCTTAGTACCAAGTTTTTATTCTTTTTTTTGGTCAAATGTAACCAAGTTTTTATTCTTCATTGTATTGAAAAGTGGAAGACTTCCCGGAGAAGTGTCTAGTTCTCGGCTAAATTGCTTGTGAAGTATGTTTTCAAATGCCCATATGATTATCCTGTCATTTATTCATTATTTACTTTGCCTTTATAATTTTAAGAATTACTATTTATATCAAACAATGAGATGAAAATATCAAACACTTTTTATATAAGATATCATAAACATATACAAAACAAATTAGAAATCCTCTCATTTGACATGATTTCTCGTTTATTTAATTTTTTTTTATATTCAAGTTTAAAAACCCAAGATAATAAATTAAAATCAATTAAAATACACATTAAAGGTTTAATAACCATAATATATCCTTGCAAGATCATCAATTTTGAGTTACAGGAGAATGCTCCTACCGCACCCTTCTTTAGGAAAATTTGGAATTACAGTGGGCTCCACTTTTCTCTAGCCTAGCATCTATACTTTGAATTTTGTGCTCTCTCAGGATCCTTGGTGATACGTTTTGTATATGAAGACTTGACTATCCTTGGTGGATAATCATTTCCTTGGAAGTCGTCGTTCCAAACGTCTTTGACTTTAGTATATTTCTCTATTGCTTTCAAAGACTATTGGCACTCAAAACCAGGGAAAAAATCTGCCCGGAATACACCTGTGCTAAGACTGGAGTCCTCACAGGAAAGGTTGAGCGGGTTGATTTCTAAATCTTTTAAAAAAATTAAAAACAATGTCATTTTAAAGAACAAAATTTTAATTCAATTAAAGTAGAAAAAAAGTCCTTTTTGTTAAATAGTTATAATTATAATTTAATATTTTTTTATACTTGAATCAAATGAAAGATTGACACTCTATCATTAACACACGAGGATATTTGTTTTTTTTGATAGATTAACCACAATTTTATTTTGTTTGGTAAAGATAAAATCTCAGGTTTAACAAAGTAAGACCCATAATTTTTTATGGTCCAACCACAAGTTCAACAAAAAGCAACCCATATCTGCCTTTTGTCATTTTTGTACATAGCCAGAAGACCATTCAACTATTTATTTACCAAAATACCCAATCTTATCTTCTCCTCCCTATTCTCTCGGTAACAAGTGAAACGACTATTTTCAGCATCCACATTTTCATCTCTTCACCAACCCCTTCCCTTCTTTATTTTTTGTTTTGTAGCCATAAACAATCATAAAACCCACAAACCAACTCTAGATCTACACAAACTAACATCCACGATCAAGATCCACAAAAACCACAACCATATCTATTTTTCTTAAGTCCTATAAGCTCTTTTTTTGTGTACAAGTAAGTGTGTTTTTGCAGAAAAATTTAGGTAAAATTTTATTTCAATATGTCTTCAATTTCTCATATATGCATGTTTTAAAAAATATCGAATCTAATCAGATCTTATTCATTATCGAAATTGCAACCCTTTTTATTGTTTTAGGAACCATTGATATGCTTTTCATAATTCTGGTAAGCACTCATGGTTTTAATCTTCTTCTTTCTTAGTTGCATCATTTAGAAGATTCTTAACTTTGTTGCTTCTGATTTTTCATAGAGTTAATGAACAAAGGTTTAAAGTGTAGCTGCGGTTATTTTAAGTTCGAAAAAAATATATAAATGGATGAAATGATGTAGAAAGTTGGGATTTGATAAATGATATAGAGAGGACATGACAAAAAAAAAAATTACTCACAAAAATTACATTAGCCAGGCTATGGATGCTAAAATATAGGAACCAAACTGAATTGGACAGAAAACAAGTACTTTAGCCATGTTCTGGATATTATAACATAGGAACCAAACTGGATACACAGTTTAAATATTATAATTTTTAATTGATGTTCTGATTATGATGCTTTCATGTCTTTTTATTTATGATACATAGTTTAAATATGTTAATGTAGTCTTCTTATGATGTAGAGATTTCATTAACTTAAAAATAGATGATGAAGCTGCAGACATAACACTGTAAATAATCATTTGGCCTATTAAGATAATTAATTGATGTTCGTATGAAGTATAATAGTGATGTATTATAACTACCATATAATAGCAAATTCATTAAGCATAGTTATACCATATTGTTCTCAACTTTTCCCTGCCATCACCTTCTTTTTATCAATATGCTTTGCTAATGATAATGCATATTACATTACAAATACATATTGTGGTACTACTAATAAAACACAAAACTTAATTACAAGGTTCCTTTTGTTAATGCTCAAAACATAGAGCATTGAAAACTAGACATAATTTCATAGACAATATTAAACTATAATTTGTTAACACTACAATGTTGTTATTAATATATAGCATTATCAAAATTAATTGTGTAATCCTATGGTAGAAAATTTATTTAAGCTTAGAACATTAAAGAGTCTAAATCTCAAGATAAAGAATGTTGAACTAAAAAGATGCTACACATATTTTGTGACATTTGTATAAAGGTAATAGAGAAGGAAATGAGTTCCAAAACCTGTTTTGACAAGGGTGGTTGGAAATATGTCACCATTACCTTTAAAAAGCAAATTGGCCATGGATTCGCTTAAGCACAACTGAAAAATAAGTGAGACGGGATAAAAAGGAATTGGAGGATATAAAAAAAGTTGATTTTCAAAACGTGAGTGGGTTAGAGTTTAGAGTTGAGAACTATTTCTACTAGTAAAGACCGGTGAAAATTTAAAATTCAGGTTTGATGTTATTGAATCAATGTCCAAATTTTATTACAATTCTCTAATTTTTAATTTACAGCCCTTCATATTCATTTGATATAATATTTTCTTTTATTATAAGAAATACATAAAGCTAAGAAATTCAAGCATTCAGGTATTGAGCCAACTCTTTGTGGTAAATATGATATTATGTTTATAAATATTGTGACTTCTAGTAATTTTGGGTGGACCCCTTCTCAAGGAATGATTTCGAGTGATATTAAGTTGGGTGATGGGAGAAAAAAAATACCAAATGAAAATGTTGACCGATAGGATATATGGTAATGGAGATTTCGAGAAAGAAAATGTACCAAACTTTATTAACGATGTCAGCAACATGGTTGTTGGTGTTAATATTAATGTTAGTACTACTAACACATGTAATGTGTGAGTAACTGTTTAGTCAATAATTAATAATTAAAATGATTAGTACTTAAAAGTGCATTTTTATCAAGGTTTTATATCATCATTTTGCACTTGAAGTATTAATAATTCCTTAACTAAAGCATGTTTTATAATAACATACCTAATATTATAAGATACTTTTAATTTATGGTAAATGTTCATCTTAAATGCAGGCCTATCACATAAATAAAAGGATTGATTGATGAGTTCAAGTATTGAAATTGAAAGGACAAAGAGAGGGCCAAACTTAGAAAAGACATGTTGGTGCAGTCCAAACTGGAACACTATTCTGTAATTGGGTCATATCTCGAGTTCTAGATGTCTAAATGACCTCAAATTTTATGACAGATTTGGTAAGACATAGGCCTACAACTTTCAAGTGGAGTCCAAATCAAAAAAGGCCATTTTCAAGTCCAAATTATAGCAACAATGGAGAAGTCCGAATTTATCCTGCAGCCCAGACACTGTTTAGTGTTCACCCAATATCTCGAGTTCTAAAAGTCCAAATGACCTTAATTTTTTTTCCTGGAAAGCTAAGACAATTTTCTATAACTTTCATAAGTACAGGTGGATCCAGTTCTGATGCTAGTAATGATGTTTTATTCAGACAAGAAGATAAAGATTTTCACCAAGTCAAGAGTTGGCCACCCACTCAACAATTAGTCATCAAATCAATAGTTTTAAGTTTTGGCCTATAAAAGGAGGCATTTGCCATGCATTTGGGGGCTTGGTTGTTCAGATCAAGAACTTGCTCTTGCTCTTTCTTTATATATATATATATATATATATATATATATTTTATAATTCTTAAGTTTTGCTTTCATTAATATCTTGTTTATGCTTTTCATTTTCTTTTCTTTACTTTACTTAGTTAACTTGTATCTTATTTATGTTTTTGTTTTGTTTATTTATGTTTCTCTTCTTCATTATGTTTAGCTAAGTTTATTATGTCAAGGTGAAAATGTTACACTAATGGTGAAATAATAAGTATATTGTAAACTCAACATGGACCTTAATGTGTAATATTAACATGTCTTATGTTTTTATCTTACTAATTCTTAATACCTTGCTTGTTAAATGGTTAATCTAGATTTGTGTTGTATAACACTTGATACAACAAATGCTTGGCACTCTTATAGCCCAATCGTATGGTATTACCTACACCTGTGCTATGAAAGAAACTTGATTTGTTGTTAACATAAGTTAGCATCATGAATTCCTGACAATATTTAAAAGTTTGGTGTTACTTAAATAAGATAATTAATATGATCATGTTAATAATTTATAATGAGCTATTACTGATAAATCATTCGATTGGAACCTTCTTTGTGTGTGGTTTCCAGTTGATAATAAGAGTTTATACTATACTTGTTTGAAATACCATTAATGGATCCTCTAACCTTGACATTTGTTTTTATCATTGTTTAATCCTTACATTAATCTTCCATCTCAAAGTTCTCATCAACTTCTTCTTCATCTTTATTATTATTATTATTATTGTTGTTGTTGTTGTTGTTGTTATTGTTGTTGTATTATTGTTGTCTATAATTTATACAATTAACCTCCCTGTGGTTCGACCCCGGTCTTGCCGGGTTATTTATTACTTCGACACTCTTACACTTGGAAAAAACATCAATCTTTTAGTCGTGTCATAAAACATTAATAATTGAATAAAACAATCGATCCTTATCCAAGAATTTAGAAAACAGTATAGGAGTGAAAATCCAAAACATTGTGATGAAAATAAGAATCCTAGAAATTCTCTCTTCACTGAAGAAAAAATCTTCTAGTTACTTTCTCTTCAATTTCAACCTTTATTTCTGCAACTAGTAGTCTGTGTTTGTTATTTCAACTCCTCAGCGCGCACTAGAACAATCGAGTGCCTTTTATCACTAAAAAAAAGTTAATAAATTTGTTGGTTATAACTCTTTAATTGCAGAACACAAGTGTATGCAAAACATATGTAAAGAAGAATTTGTAGAAGAATAATATTATTGATCTCAGAATACTCTTTAAGTAGAGTTAGAGTTTTACTTGAAAACAAAGACATTTCAAAATTAAAAAACATTGCATAACAACAAATCAAATATGATCAGTGATTTATTTCTAAAATCTTGGTCTTTAGCAGAGATCTTCATTGAAGCATTCCATTCAACATGCAACATCACAACTTCCTGGTCTTCTATAGCTTTCTAAGACATTCTATCAACACTCCTCTTTGTCTTAATAGCAGCAGATACCAAGTTTTCTTCATAAATCTTCAAAACTTGCTTTTGGAAGAGCTTTTGTTAGAACATCTGCAATTTGATCATTAGTTCTGCAATAAAGCAGAGTAACTACTTCTTTTTTATGTGCTTCTCTTAGAAAATATAACTTGATTTTAAATTGCTTAGTTCTGCAATGAAACACATGATTATTTACAATTGAAATTGTAGCTTGATTGTTAACATAATTTTGTTGGTTCTAGTTGATTCATATGCAGATCATAAAGAATTTTCCTTATCTAAATAGCTTGATTGACAGTAGCAGTAGTTGCTGCATATTCAGCTTCAGCTGTGCTTTGAGCTACATTATCTTGCTTCGTTGAACACCAAGAGAATATGCCTAATCCAAAACTAAAATAGAAGCCTAAGGTGCTCTTCATGTCGTCCATAAATCCTGCACAGTCACTATCAGAGTACCTATGCAGCATGAAATTTTAAAGATGAGATAATTTTATTCCATAACTTGTTGTACCTTTGACATATCTTACTATCCTTTTTGCAGCTTGAAGATGCAATTCACTTACACAATGCATAAAACATGACAACAAGCTCACAACAAATGCAATGTCTGATCTTGTAGCTGTAAGATACATTAAACATCCAATTAAACTTTTATACTGACCTTCATCTGCTTTGTTTGTTCCATCATTCTTGCTGAATTTTTCTTTCAGATTCATTGGTGTGCTTGTGCTCTTGTAGCTTTCCATGTGAAATTTCTTCAATATCTCTTTAGCATATTCTGTTGACATATGAAGATTCCATCATCACTTTGTTTCACCTCCATTCCAAGGAAGTAAGACATCAATCCGAGATCTGTCATCTTAAACACATCAAGCATTTCTGCCTTGAATTCTTCAATTTGTATCTTATTACTTCTTGTTACAAGTAAGTCACTAACATAAACAGATACAATAATTAAGTTTGCATAAGCTCCTTTTACATACAACGTGGCCTCACTTAAACTTTTAATAAAGCCAAGTTTATATAGATGATCATCAATTCTGTTGTACCGTGCTCTAGGAGCTTGTTTAAGACCATACAAAGCCTTCTTCAATAGGTAAACCTTCTCCTCTTGTCCTCTGACTTCAAAGCCTCTTGGTTGTTCTATGTAAATCTCCTCTTGCAGGTATCCATTTAAAAACACAGACTTTACATCCAGCTGATAAACTTTCCAATTCTTTTATGCAGCAACTACAAGTAGTATTTTGATTGTGTCCAAGCGTGCTACTGGTGTAAATGTTTCTGAAAAATCTTCACCGAACACTTGAGCATAGACCTTCACAACTAATCTGGCTTTGTATTTATTTATAGAACCATCTACCATTTTGTTTGGTTTTATAAACCCATTTGACTCCTATGGCCTTCTTGTGTAAAGGATTGTCCATCAACACCTATGTATCATTCTTTTCAATCATTCTAAGTTCCTCCTGCATTGCTTTAATCCATTCACTTTTTTTAACTGCTTCTTCAAATTCTGTAGGTTCACAGATAGCAATATTGCTACATTAATAAATTTCAGCTAATGATATTGTACCTCTTACTGTTTCATCGTCAATATTGTCATTAATAATCTTTAAGATTGGAGATTCTTGCTTCTCTGTTGATGATTCTAGCTTTTCTTCTGGTTGCTCCCACTTCCATTATTTATCTTCCATAAAATTGACGTCTCTACTTACCAGAATTCTTCCATTTTGAGGTTGGAAGATTCTGTAAGCTTTTGATGGCCTGCTGTATCCAATGAATACTCCTGGTTCTAACTTCTTATCCATCTTATCTCTTTTCACCTGTGGTACATGAGTGAAACAAATACAACCAAATTTTTTTAAATGTTGCAGGTTAGGTTTGTATCCAAACCAAGCTTCAAAAAGAGTTTTTTTTTTTTTTTTGCAAAGCTATGGTTGGCATTCTGTTCAGTAAACACATTAAGGTATTTGTAGCTTCAGCCCATAATTTCTTTGGTAACTCTTTTTCATGCAACATACATCTAGTCATTTCCATGATACTCTTGTTTTTTCTTTCACTCACACCATTCTGTTGAGGTGTGTACGGTGCAGTAAGCTGATGTTCAATTCCGGATTCATCACAGATTTGTTGAAATCTCCCACAGGTATACTCTTTTCCATTGTCTAATCTTAATGTCTGAATCCTGCACCCACTTTGGTTTTCCACCCATGTTTTACACTTCCAGAACACATTAGCAACTTTTGATTTGAATTTAAGAAAGAAAATCCAATAGAACCTGGAATAATCATCAATGAAGATGATATAATATCTGCTGTCATTTAGTGAAGTTGTACTTAAAGGATCTCCAACGTCTATTTGTACTAGCTAAAGTTTTCGTGTTGCTCTCTAGGTTGCATGAGGGAAAGGTTTTCTGACCTGCTTTCTGTATTGACATGCTGCACAGTTTGCTGACCTGTTCTCCAGTTGTGGTACTCCTTTTACAAGAGTATGTTTTTGCATATACATAAGCCCTACATGATGGAAGTGTCCAACTCTTTTATGTTACAGTTCGTCACTGCATGTTTTTGTAGAAAACACACTCTGCTCTTTCTTCATAAGGTTTAAAGTAAAACCTTTTGATTTCATTTTTACCTAAACGCGTTGTTGCCCAAGTTGTCTTTGATCCGACACCATTGATCTTCAAACATTACTTTGAAACCTTTTTCCATAAGCTGTCCAACACTAAGCAAGTTTTGATTAATGTCGGGCATATATAAAACATCTGAAATATACTTCAAACCTGACAGACTGTTTAAGACAACAATTCCCTTGCCTTTGACATCAATATAATCACAATTTCCAATTTTAACTTTGAAAATAGCAGTTCTGTCAAGTTTCTTGAACAAATCTTGATTGTTTGTCATGTGGCTTGTGCAACCACTATCAATCAACCAGGAATCATTCGAACTGCTGCTTGTTGAAAAACACGATGCAACAAATACCTGCTCCTCTTCAGGTTGTTGTGCAACAGGATTCACCTTTTCTTCATATTGTTGTGTCCTGCAGATTCTTTCAACATGTCCAATCTGTCCATATTTTCTGCATTTGATATCTTCTCTCCACCAGCACTTGATCGGCTGATGATTTATTTTTTTACAGTAGGTACATGGTGGAAATGTTTCCACCTTGTTTCTGTAAGTTTGAACTTTTTTCTTCTTGATGAATCTCTTGTTCTTGCCTCCTCCTTGATATTGAGTTCTTACTTGAAAAGCTCCCTGCATTGATTCTTCAAGTCTCATTGATCTTCTCTGTTCTTGTGCCTGCAGTGCATCTGTCAATTTTCTAAGAGAGATGCTGGTTAAGTCTTTTGATTCTTCTAATAAAGAGATCTTAGACTCATATTTTTTAGGCATAGTGATCTTCCACAGCTTCCTAGAGATCTAACACCTCCAGATGCACTGTCATTCTGATGGCCCATATTTCATAGATTTCACCATTGAAGATTGGTGGTGAACCATGTGAGATGATTGTTTTATAATCCATTTTATGTTTTTTTGGTTGTGTTTATGGTTTGATTTGGTTTCTGTTTTTGTTTTTCTCAACTCACAAGTCCCTTAAGAAAATCTATTGCTCTGATATCGATTTGTTGGTTATAATTCTTTAATTGCAGAACATAAATGTATGCAAAACATACGTAAAGAAGAATTTGTAGAAGAAAAATATTATTGATCTCAGAATACTTTTTAAATAGAGTTAGAGTTTTACTTGGAAACAAAAATAATTCTAAATTCAAAAACATTGCATAACAATAGATCAAATATGATCAATGATTTATTCCTAAAATCTTGGTCTTCAGCAGAGATCTTCACTCATGAAATCCATTCAACATGCAACAACACAGCTTTTTGATTTTCTGTAGCTTTCTAAGACATTCTATCAACAAAATCTCATAGAAATTAAGCATGCATGGTAGAAGTAGAAGTTTTATGACAGATTCACAACCTTATCACAGCAGACACAAAGTAGAAGTTTTATGACAGATTCACAACCATCAAGACCACTCAAAACAAAAACACAAGCACTCTATCTTGCCTCCAGCAATGAAATCGAGCACTCGTTAGCTGAAGGTGGTTTGCACTGGCTTGATGAATAACATGCTTCAATAAGATCCCTTTCAGTGAAGAATCCTGGTTGTTTAGGCTGAGGCAGTTCATCTTCATTACCCAACATCAAAACCACATATGACATGTTTGGCCTATCTTCTGTTTTTTCTTGCACACACAATAGCCCCACATGAATCGAACGTAGCACTTCAGATAAATAAGGTGTTTCAACTTTTGATTCCCCAACGAGTTCTAGAGACCTGCCTTGTTTGAACAGTATCCAAGCCTGATAAACAAAAGCCATGCTATTAGGAACACATTACGTATTTGTGCAAATCCAGCATTGACCATTGTCGGTCTCAGTTGTTTTTCATAATTTCTTCAGTTTTTCTTCAAGTATTTGAAGTGTTCAAGTCTCATAATAAACATGAGCAGACATCTGGTATCTAACAAAAGTACTCGAGAATTTACTGGAATGAAAGAGTCAAACTGACGTAGCTTTGGCACTTACATGCCCGATAAGGTTGAGGTGGTGATCTGGGTGACTGAATCCTCTGTTCCTACAGCCACTCACTATCTCTAGCACCAACACACCAAAGCTGAAGACGTCTGATTTTAGCGAGTAGAGTCCATAATTTGCATACTCTGGAGATATGTAACCACTGCATGTATTCATAGAATTTTAGGTCGCATTTGCAAACTAAGAGCATAAAATCCATATGATGAAGAAGACACTTACTACGTTCCAGCCACTTTATTAGTACTGGCTTCAGTTTCATTTTCTCCAAAACTTCTAGCCAGGCCAAAGTCTGAGATTTTTGGATTCATTTCGTAATCCAACAAAATATTGCTGGTTTTCAGATCTCTGTGGATTATTCTTAGTCTCGAATCTTGGTGAAGATAAAGGAGTCCGCGAGCAATCCCATTGATGATATTGTAGCGCTGACGCCAATCTAGTAGCAAGCTATGAGTTTCATCTGCCCAAGTCAATACATTATGGATATTATCAGATTCATAAATGTTTGCGAGAGAACAAGAAAGAACGAGTTAGAATTGCATATATATGGAAGGATTTGTGAGAAAGAAAGTAGAGAAAAGTAATCTCCCCCTACGAAGCCACTTTCCCAAGGGCTTTGAAGGAAGATAAATATCTTATAATTAGATTCTTAATGCAGGGTTTTGGAAAGCTCAATAGTGCTTAACTCTTTGAAAAGGTTTTGTGAGATTCATACCAAAAATATAGAAGTCCAGGCTTTTGTTAGGCAAAAACTCGTAGACCAACATCTTTTCGTCTCTTTCAATGCAGCATCCAAGAAGCCTCACTAGATTCCGATGCTGAAGTTTCACGATATGTTTAACTTCATTTTTGAATTCATCAAGTCCTTGTCTTGAATTCTTAGAGAGCCTCTTCACAGCTATTTCTCGTCCATCTGCAAGGGTTCCCTGCAAATAATGACTCAGCATCGTAAGCATCTTCTGGAAGATGAGAATTGCGAAATGGTGTTCCATACTCTTTGTATCTTTTCAGGAACTCTTCCAATCAGTCATTGTTTTATGCTAAAAAAATGGTCGGTCCTGACAGACCTGTAGTGGTATCGTTTCAAAGAAACCAACAGTCCGTATTAAAGAACTCCGCTGGGGTCAGGAGTTTGTAAAATGAAATTCAGAGGCCATGGGACATGTTGCATGACTGTTTACAGATAATTATTACCTTATAAACAGGTCCAAAACCTCCTTCTCCTAGTTTATTGGCATCAGAAAAGTTATTTGTTGCAGAAGCCAACTCATCCATATTAAAGAAAGGTAATTCCAGTTCTTCCTTCATATCCTTGTTATTCGATCCGCTTGGCAAATTACCTGTCATTTATCCTGTCAGTATTACTACTACGAATTGGAAAGGTAAAAAAAAAAAGACATGGGATCTCTCACCTCTATTTGTCGTTATACTCAAATTTCTTTTTAAGGCATTAAATATTAATGAATTCTTGAACAATTTACTGTCCTACCTTGGATTACTCAAATCAAATTTAAATTAAGAGATTAGCTAGACTTCTTCTTTGGACGTCGTTTTTAGGTAGATTTTCATGGTAGAATACGTACGTTTTTTCTGCTGCTGCTTTCTCCAAACATGCAAGAGCAAGACCAAGGCCAGTCCAAGGAACACAAGTCCTGTGGACAACACAGTGCTTACCACGATCCTTTCCTTTGCATTGGATTTCGTATTAACCTTTGCACCATCACCATTAACTATATCATGGCAGAGAAAAACTAGAGTTAAAAGACAATAAATAGGAATTTGTGAATAGTTTTCCTTGGCTATTGGATCTTTCAATCCCAGTTATCTACTCATAGATTGTAAAACAATACCGCTCTGGGGAGAGAAAAACCAATGCTTCAAGAAGTTAGTTCTTTCTATGAATATCTCAAGTTCTGTCATGCCAAATGATATGTTGTGCAAGAAATCTTGCAAGCATCTACAACACATCATTGAATTTTAGAAATTGTGAGATTTTCAGGATTGATGATGTGATTATCCTTGCAAGTCTCTATATCAATCCTTATACTAGTATAAATATATGTCTTGAGAGTTGTAATCCATGTCCACAAGCAATGCGGTTGTTCAATGAAACCTATGAAAAAAAAAAAAAAAAAAAAAAACAGAGAGAGGGGAAGAGGAGACACACATCAACACAAGCATACACAGGCACTCTCAGGCATCGTGTGATATGATGTTCTGAAAAGTAGGATATAATATTAGAAAGAAAACTTTCTCATGCATTTAATCGGAAAATCATCTCAAATAATATGACCTTTCTAAAAGTTACTAAAATCCAAGCAATAGATACCGACAGATGATAAATTCATACCTAGTTCTGACGCAGCCATCCGTATAAAAATGGTGTCTTTCTCATCTTGAAACAAAATATCGATCAGATCATTGAACCAAAGCAAGCACCCACTTCCTCCATTCCTGATGTCCATGTTTGCATACGCAGTACAGCTGCAGTTCTTCAAGCACGTGTTCCTGCACTCCTCCAGGCTCATACTCTTGTTAAACCATGATTGCCTTGTCTCCGGCAACTTCACACCTGAGACTTTTTGAAACCCATCTCCTGAACAGTTCAGTGCAGTCTTTCTGATGCATCCACTTGACCAATCTGTCCTCTCCCAGTCTCTTGGAACTTTTGGTACGAATCCATTTAAGCAATCACACACCGGAGAGTTGTTAATTCTACAGATGCCATTTGCACCGCATAGTTTATAACGAGCACAATTATTGATGTTTTCTGTTTCGTAAAGAAACCAGCTCTGGGTTTTCTCAATCCACAAAAGTTGTTGGATATCACCATTCTGAGCCAAGACGATCCTCCAATGCATTGAGCTATTAACAAGCTGTTCTCTGTAAAATATCTCCTTCTCATTAAAAACGAATTCAAATGTGTATATTGGATTTGGTTTTAATGGAGGCATACCACTGAACCCCAGACCATTCCAGGGCCCAGATCGATACTTCACTTTCGAATCTTCCAGCTCTGCTAACTCGGGATATCCATAAGGAACAAGGATACCTGTAATGTTACCTCTAGAAGGATCATCTACTGACTTCCATGCTGCCAAGCTCCAGTCCATGCCAGTGACTCTATTCCGTCCTATCTTCATGCCCGGTATTAATGTATTGCCTGGATGTTCAAAACTCTGCCACAGGGAGTTTTCCGGGTTATTATCACCCTCCTCTTTCACAACAAGGTTTCCCGAATCCAAAAGCTGTGCAACTGGATTCCTAGCAGGTGTTGATATGTTGGAAGACCAAATGATGCTTCCACTGCGATTGACAAGGACAAGAAGTCCTTGGTTGGTAAGCCTTACAACACCTGATGAATCGTTAAGTGGAGATTCTCTGTTGGCAACCCACACTGCTGTCTGGACTGATATTTTGCCATACCATATCCCCAAGTATCGGTTTTTGGATTTTCCGGGGCTGAAAAATCCTAATTCATAGGTGCCACCAGCCGAGACTATGGTGTCTCCATCTCGAATTGACAGGGCTGTGTTAATGGTGTCAATAGGGGTGGCTACTTCTACAATCAGAAGCAAGGTGGAGCAAAAAAGAAGTATGGAAATGCAATCCCTCAGAAATCTCATGATTCTTTTAAGCAGATCGCTTTGTTGTGTTACAAAATGGCTGGCTTTGCTAGATGTGAAGAATATTGGTCTCAAGAAATTGCCTATTTAACACCACAATCAGTCTACCGCTACAGCAACGTTTCACTGCTGGGGTAAACGATTTAACACCACAGTCAGTCAACGGTGTCTCTCTCATAACGGCACAGCAAGTCTAGCGGACAGCAAGTCAAGCATTGCAGCACAGCAATGTTCCACTACTGGGGTAAACGCTCTTGTTGATGAAATTCACTTGGAAAATTCATAGATAGTCAACACTACAGGGAACTAAAGTAGAGGTTTTTTTACTAGTAGTCTAAAGTATTTTTCAAACTAGCACAGCTAAAAAAATATTTCTCTCAATCAAGCATAACCTAAGTAGTACATGCGTGATCTACGGTTTGTCGCAACATGTACTCAACGTATACTCTTGATTTTGCTGTATCAGAAAGTAGTTCGTCCAGTACTCGTGGAGTCCACAACACACCACATCTAATACATGTTAAAACAATTCAATTAACACAAAAATAAATATGAATATATATATAAAAAAGCTAAAATTCTCTTCAATTAATAATGTTTTGTAAAATTTAATGGTGTGAATAATCTTTACAAATAATTACAAACCTTCCTTGTTTGCTCATATTTCATCAATTGCGTATCTATAAAATGCTTAACAAAATTATTAATTCAAGTAGTACTTTATGCATTATTTCCTTCTCATATGTCTATCAAAACAACATCCTTTACTCAATATTCTAAGATATCACATAATTTCTACTAACCTACCTCAGATCTTCCTAGAAATTTCTCATTACAATGCAGTCATCAACTTTGTCTCTGTCTCTTCACTAGCAGAAGTGCCAGTGATTGTCATCGTTGCTGTGCGGTGGCCCTTAGGCACCAATAAGTGTCTGTACAGCGCTGCATCAATCAATCGATCGATCATTTACTATCGACACAACCGAATACTGAGTTGCCACCACACAGGCTTTTTCTCTGTTTTTCCCGGACATTCTTCTATACATGCTCTATCCATTAAAAAGAAAAAGAAAAGAAAAGACAGAAATATAAAATCGACTCCATGTCTTGACTCTGTTCACTGAGATCTGTATACCCAAGTTACAAGCTGAAGTATATGCAGAATATTTACAAGACTAAAATCTTCTATTTACTAAAAATATTATAAAGCTGGGAGCTGCATGATTTATGCAGAAGGATCGGGTCAATGATTTCCAACTTGCGCGTAAGATACTGGAGGCGGTCCCGACCTAATGCTTTGGAACAACCTCGTAGAAATTTGCCGAGATTCGATTTATTCGTTCACAGACAAAAGGGCAATTCGTTTGTGAAAGGCATCTCATTTTGGATCATGTAGCAAGCCAAGCATCCACTAAAAACAAACTTCAACACAGCCCTTCTTACCCTAATCACTAGAAAAGGAAAAACCTTAAACAATAAAATGATCGCAGATCATCCACAACAGATTTAAACATCCATAACTGGAGGACACCACAAAAACAAGATTCACCTCACCTTTGGATTTTCTTTGGCTGTGTGTGCCAACTGAAAAACAGATGGTCAAACAAATTTGAGGAAAACATAAAAAATGCGTATAGAAGATACCCAGAAGTATGAGGAGCTGTTCAAGAAACTATAAAGAAATCAAGCGATTCATATAGGAACTTTGTTAGAACAATCATAGCATTGAAACTACACTAGTACATGTGACCATGCCAAATCATAGCAAATTAGAGTTCTTTATAAACTGGAGTGTGCCGAATTTGATAGACGTCTATGGTTAAATGGCCTTCAATCTCTCAATTTCTGTAACTCTTCTTGCAATTCTTGTTCTAGTATAGTAAGTTCTGAAGCAACAATTAGTATTGGCTTTTTATCCAACAATAGCGCGCAAAGTTTCAAATTCTCATATTCTATCATGGCTCAAATTAACTTCAATAATTCAAGAACAACAGCATATATGACTCAAGCAACAAAGACGTGGTGGAGGGAGATTTGTTTGACAGAATCTAGGGATTTAGGGGTTGCTATTGTCTCTGTTATTGTTGCTGCAAGGCAACTGCTCTCTTTGTTAAGTGTTACCTCAAGGATAGGTTGGCTAGAACTAACCAGTAGATCCATATAAAAACGAAGCTAAAAAGAAAAGGAAAAGAATAGAATTTTGGGACTGACCCTTTTGTGAAACAGCAGAAATTCCACGCTATAGTTAATACTGATTAGAAAACCAAACACCAGACTTATACAAAAAGCCCAAAATCATCTACACATCAAGGATTACAACTTTTATGAAGAATTCCAAGTCAAATAGAATCATTTTAAAGGTGAAAATCCAGATGCAATATAAAGAATGAGATTGGTCTCCTGATCTGATGAGGAAACTAACGGTGCTGAGTATACCACTATAGTTGAGAGTCTGACATAGAAACGATGGGTCTTAGGACTTTAGAAAGGTAAAGATCAAGCCTCCAACATATCATGAATGAAAGAATACAAGTGGGATGGTCGGATATTGCAAGAAACTAAGTTAGAAACAAAGTCTAAGTTGCAGCAGAGTTGGAATTATAGTAGAGTTGTGACAACAGTAGAGTCCATTTTCAACAAAAATTCTATGGGATTTAACCAACCTTAAGGATCAAATAAAGAAGGAAGGAGTTAATTAGCATAAGGACTTCTAATTAGCCTAAAAATTATGAAGAAATTCAGCAGCCAAGGGAGAGAATAAGTAGAGCAGAAATCAGTGGAATTCGCCAGAATAACAGTGTGATGTTGTACGAATATTGAAAGCGTTTCAATCAATTGTGTGCGAGCTGCCCAGTTGAGAATAATTGGGAGGCTTAACCTAATGGGTAGCCAACCCTTTCTATATATATATATATATATATATATATATATATATATAGGGTAATATACAATAGTAATGGTGGAGTTTACCACACAAGAGTATGTCTACAATATTTCCTATATAAGTATATTCTATAATATGCCCCCTTAAGCTGAGGGTGGAGGATCAACCTGAAGCTTGAAACGGAAAGCAGTAAACAAAGAAGTAGGAAGTGGCTTAGTGAAGACATCAACAAGTTGATCCTAAGAGGAAATAAAACGAATCTGAATCTCCTTCTTTGCAACTCTATCTCGGACAAAATGATAATCGAACTCAACATGTTTTGTGCGAGCATGAAAAATAGGATTTCAAGACAAATAAATGGCACCAAGGTTGTCACACCAGATAATAGGAGTAGAAGCAGATGGAAGTTAGAGATCTGTTAATACGTACTGAAGCCAGATAACCTCAATAGTGTCATCAGCTAAGGTTTTGTACTCAGCTTTAGTAGAAGAGCGAGCAACTGTGCGTTGCTTACCGAATTTCCATAAAATCAGCATTTGACCAAAAAACACAAGGTAACCACTCGTAGATTTTCTGTCCTCAACACTGCCTGCCCAATCTGCATTTGTAAAACCATGTAAGGCAAAAGAAGAACTGCGAGTAATATGTAATCCATGTGATGCCGTACCCCAAAGATAACGCAAGATGCGTTTCACGACAACCCAATGAGAATCTGTAAGAGCATGCATAAACTGACAGACTCTGTTAATAGCAAAGCAAATATCTGGGTGCGTAAAAATGAGATATTGAAGCGCATCCATAATTTGATGAAAACGGGTAGCATCGAAAAACAATGGATCGGGCAGAATGGTAGCTTTGGATGTAGAGATAAGAGTATCAACAGGTTTGCAAGATAACATACCAGCCCAAGTGAGGATGTCAAGTATAAGACCCATACTAGTAGACTGAACCTCAATACCTAAAAAATAATGAACAGAACCTAAGTCGCAAAGCTTAAATTTTGAGCTTAGTAGCTGAATGAGGTGTTAGAGCAGAAGAGAGTTACTACCGGTAAACAGAATATCATCAACGTAGACCAGAAGATAACAAATATCAGCACCAACAGAGAAGATAATCAATGAGGTATCCACCTTAGAAGCACGGAAACCAATAGATAACAAGAAATCATTCAGACGAGTGTACCAAGCCTGCAGAGCTTGTTTTAAACCATATAGAGATTTATGCAATCGACACACATAAGAGGGGAGAGCAGAATCAACAAAACCTGGAGGTATAAGAGGGGAGAGCAGAATCAACAAAACCTGGAGGTTGTTTCATGTAGACCTTCTCATCAAGAACACCATTGAGGAAGGCATTATGGATGTCAAGCTGATGAATTTCCAACCACACGAAACTGCAATGGAGAAGACTAATCTGACAGTCGCCTGTTTGATGACAGGACTAAAAGTTTTAGAGTAATCAATACCTTCTTGTTGAGTGAAACCTTTAGCAACCAGATGTGCCTTATACCTCTTGATGCTTCCATCAGATTTGCGTTTAATCTTGTATACCCACCGACTACCAACAACGTTCATGGAGGGGTGTAACGACATTAAGGTCCAAGTTCTGTTTGTGTGTAAGGCCTGAATTTCCTCACGCATATCACTATGCCATGCCTCATATCTGTTAGCATCATTAAAAACAAGTGGCTCATGAGAGGGAGGAGAAACTACCCGGCTGAAAGAGACAACAAAGGCTACAACAGTGGCTGTGGACAACATTGTTTTGGGTTGCTGTGGACGAAGAATCATGGGATGTTGACGAGCAACTAGGCATGGAGAAGTGTGACCTGTACCTGAAAGATGCTGAAGAGGATATGAGGAGAGGTCTACACAGAGCTGCATACCAGCTGGAGAAGCAGTGGAGGGACTGGTCGGTACTGCAGACACTGGTGAGGTTGCAGCAGAACTGGGATGATCTGCTACAGAACCGAGCTGCTCTGTTGCAGTAGACATGAGAACATGCGCATCCGGTAATGGAGAACCTGTTCCTGCACTATGATCATTAGAAAGACAAGCATATGGTGATAGTATGGCAGTGTGGGATGGTGATGAAGGGGTGGCAGAATCTATGGGCAAAAGGGTAGTTTGGTGGGGTGCGGCAGAGAGTAGAATTGGGTTGTGGTTGGGGCCGGTTTGGTAAGTAGTAGGCTGAATGGATGGAGGAGGGTTCAAGGATGGAAGATAGGTAGGTGGGGTGGGAGGTACCGGTGAGGATGTCACTTGTTCAGACTTCATAAAAGGAAAGACATTTTCATGAAAACGAACATGATGGGAGACATAAATACGATCAGACTCTAAGTCAAGACAACGATAACCAAGATGGGATGAGCTATAACCTAAATACACATAAGGAGAAGACCAGAAATCTAATTTATGAGCATGATATGGACGCAAAAAGGGAAAAAGAAGACACCCAAAAGTACGTAGGAAGTTATAATCAAGAGTGTGTCGAAACAGACACTCAAACGAAGATGTATTTTGGAGAACAAGAGTAGGCATGTGATTAATAAGGTAGACCGATGATTCAAAAGCATAGTTCCAAAATTGCAATAGGGCACTACACTAGCCTAAAAGGGTTAGGCTAGTTTCGACAATATGTCGATGACGACGTTCAACAGTGCCATTTTGTTCATGAGTATGAGGACAAATTAACCGATGATGAATACCAATGGTCTGAAAAAATTTATTTAATTTACGATATTCACTGCCCTAATCAGTTTGAATAGATTTAATTTTAAGAGAAAACTGACGCTCAACAAGTGTTTGAAAACATTGAAAAATGGAAAAGACATTAGATTTCGCAACATACGGATAATACCATATATGTTTGGTATTCGCATCGACAAAAATAACAAAATAACAGAAGCCATAAGAAGAAATCATAGGGGCAGGACCCCAAACATCACTAAAAATTAATTCAAGTGGGGTAGAAGTTTTGTGACCCGTAGGTCATAATGACAAACAGGATGACTTTTCTAAAGGACAAGCTTGACACTGAGTAAGAGAACGTCTAGAAGTACATACGATTTTATTGCCGGAAACTAACAAATTGAAAATGCGAGGGGTTGGATGACCCAAACGACGATGCCACAGGTCGGCAGTCGCAGAGATGCAAGGAGACCAAAAAGCTTGAGGAACTGACGTGGCAGAAGACTCAGAGAGGACATAAAGACCATCATGACTCTGACCGGAAAGGAGAACTTCCTTGGTGACGAGATCCTTCACATAAAACATAGAAGCATGAAATTCAAAATAAACATCATTATCATGACATAATTTTTGAACATATAACAACGGTTTGGTAATGTGAGGCACATAGAGAACATTAGATAATGTAAACATGTGTTTTGGGGAATGTAATTTAGTATGTCCAATATGGGATATATCAAGGCCCTTATCGTCACCAACATGCAAATAATCATTACCAAGATAGGGTGCAGAATCGGTCAGAGATCCAAGATCAGGTGTGATATGTTGATTTGTGCCGATGTCGGGGAACCAAGTCGCAGCAGAAATATTCCCAACAGCAAGATGAGCAGAGGGCTGCGGAGAGCTGCTACGAAACTAGGAACAATAGGGAGATGTGTGTCCAAAATCAGAGCACAATTGGCAGTGTATATGCTGCTGTCCAGACCACTGCCTAGCACTGGAATTGCGTCTGGTTTGCTACCAGAGGTTTAGCCACCAATCTACAGCAGATTGGCCCTTGTTCTGGGGAGGAACGGTTGCTATGGGGACGCCAATTACCTTTAGAGCGACCCCTGTTGCGGCTGAAGTTGGGGCTATGATGAGACATAGCATGGTGTGCAGAAAACTATGGTGTTGGTAGCAGAGGTGGCTGCTGCGGTAGAGAAGAAGAAGACAACAGATATGGAGCGACAACCATGGAATGGAAAGAGTTCTTGTGCAAAAATTCATGGGTAAGAAGGTGGCTGTGAAGATCAACATAGGATAATGGTTCTGCCTTGGTTATGAGACTCGTTACCAAGTCTTTGAACTCACCAAGAAGGCCACGAAACACATAAAGATTGAAATCTTCAAGAGACATGGGGCGACCAGCAGCAACGAATTCGTCAAATAATGATTTGGCTTGCTGCATATATAGACTAACCGATGAGTCACCTTGCCGAAGGTCTTGAAAGGAGCCATGGAGTTGCATGATGCAAGATTTAGACGGAGAGGCAAGCGCTTTCTCAAGAGTGCGCCAAACACAATGCAAAGTATAACAATTTACCACGAGATGCAACACATCCACGGAGAGAAAGGAGAGCAAAGCACTCAAAATAAGTTGATCCTGTTGCTTCCAACAAAGAAAAGAAGGAAGAACCAGCAGAGCTGTCAAAAATATGAGATGGAGGACATGACACTAAGCCGTCAAAGAAGTGAAAAACACCTTGACCAAGGAGATATGGCTTCATTTGCATTCTCCAATAGAGATAATTTGTGTTTGTAAGCTTTAGCGAAACAACTTGGTGAGTGTTCGCTAAAGGAACAATAGCTGTAGTGTGGGTTCCCATGAGAGGTAAAGGAACAACATGGACTTGGGAGGAAGAATCAGAGACAAGCTCTGCAAGTGGAGGCTGCTGTGGGGAGGAAAAAGCACCAGCGGCAGCAGCTTGGGGATGGTTGGCCGGCTGTGCTGCGCCACCTGTGGAGAGGGAGAAGGCAACGGCAGCAGTAGAATCCATGTAGAGAAAGTACAGAGAGGGCCGGTTACAAAGGGAGGAAGGGAGAAAAGAGTTCTGACGGCAGAAGGCTCTATACCAAGTTGAGAATAATTGGGAGGCTTAACCTAGTGGGTAGCCAACCCTTTATATATATATATATATATATATATATATATATATATATATATATATATATATATATAGGGCAATATACAATAGTAATGATGGAGTTTACCACACAAGAGTATGTCTACAATATTTTATATATAAGTATATTCTATAATATGCCCTCATCATCAAATTTCTGATCAATTACTGCTGCAATATTTTTTTGAGAGATCGTTACTTAGGGACCGTAGCATGATTGACGCAACAAGTAGAGGAGCACTAATAGAAAAGACTTCAAAAAAAGCACGAGAATTAATCTAAAAACTAGCAACAAATTCACAATAATTTGGAGTCCGTGTTTATTCATCTAGAAAATTTAATGAGGTAATACATTCTAATATTGAGACAAAACTTTCAGAACTAACATCTCTCGTTAAACAAGTTGCTCTAGAACAGGTTAGACATATCAAAGTCTGCGGTATCTGCTCTTTCCCATACCATCATACTAATAGATGCCCTCAATTACAAGATGATGATTACATGCCTTAAGTTAATGCCATGGGTGAATTTAACAGCAAATAAAGGAGTTATGACCCATTTTCCAATCAATACAACTCCAAGTGGAAAAACCACCTAAACCTGAAGTACGGTCAACCCTCAAACTAACAACCTTTTCAGCCCTGTGCCAACAACAAATCATCTTTTTTTCCTCAACAATCATCAAGTGCAAGTAGCTATAGCCCTGGAGCGGGTCTGACCACTTCTCGAGCTCCCATCGATATCCTGTCGGAAGCTGGTTAACGTCTCCCCTTTCTTTTTGAATTGAAGGAACTGTTCGCCTCTACCTTTCTTTGGAAGTGGCGTCCTACCTAAAAATTCCATATACTTTCATTTTCCTGCACCCCTATGACTCTATTGGCCTTCTTCCATACAAGCCTCCAAGGCCTGTGCTGCTTCAATCAGTTCCCTTATTGTCCTGAATTGCAAAGCAATCAACCCCTGCTTCAATTCTTGCCAAAGCCATCCCTTAACTTTTCTATCATGTGTTGTTCTGATGGGACATAATATGGTGTGAATAGTGAGAGGTCATGAAATCGTCTCTCGTACTCAAGTACTGACATTCCCTCCTGTCTCAAGGCTAGGAATTCCTGTTCTTTCATCTTCCGATGATATTTGAAGTAATATTGATTCTCAAACTTTATCTTGAAATCATCCCAGGATAGGGTTTCTGTAGCCCTCCTCAATTGAACTGTCTCCCACCAAGTCATAGCACCTTTTGATAGTAATTGAGTAGCACAATCTACCCGCAGATCATGTGGTATCTTAATTTGAACCATGGTTTTCTCCACCTTTCTAATCCACCTTCCTGCCACTTAAGCATTCTCCTCACTTGAGTAGGGTTCCCAACCCATTTCTCTCATACTTTTCACCAAATGAACTAGTTGTACCACATCATTAGTAGTTGTAGTTGCTTCTGAAACGGTTGGTATGATGGGTGCTGGTGGGGGTGCTGGTATAGGAATGGCAGCAATAGCCATAACTTCCATTACTGCTTTGACTAGCTGGGCCAAGAGCATTGGATCAACATAAGAAACATATGGCCCTGCAGGTGTAGTATGAGGGGGCTCCTCTACTTGTTCTCGTGGGGATGACATGGTCGGTCGAACATCCCCAGTTTGTCTTGGTGCCTGTCTAATTAGAGACTCCGACGATTCTTCATGCCTTGCTTGAGTCGATACTATCGGTATATGTGAGGCAGTATCTTTCAAAGGGCTCTCTTCTTGCCCCTCAGAAAAATCTATATTTCTATTCCCCCTCCCTACAGAGGAGAGATCTGTTCTAATCTCTTGACGGGTACGTACCATCCTGTAATAAATTAATGAACATCAACAACCTCTTTTAATTTCTTTCCAAAACCTATACCAGGGCTCTCATACCAACTATAACAGTCCGAGATGTACGACTCAATCAATGTTAAAAGATCACAACATATCCTTTTTATTTAAGGGTGAATTTTTTTTCAAAAATTCGGCAAAGTTTCTTTTGCATTTAGGACATCCCAAGTTATCGACTATTATCAATTTACTTCATCAACCCATCATCACAAGGTCCCAAAATTATGAATGTTATATCAACCCTCATAATCCCATACAATATATATATCCTACGAGTAAGATCAATATAAACATAGTCCAAACATTATATCATAAAATTTAAGAGAAAAGGAATACTAACATGCAAAGAAAGTATTTACAACATAATAAGTGTTCCTAAATACTTCAAAAGGGTTAGTTACAAGATAACTAAAATACTAAATGCTAAGCTGAACTTTTATAAATACATCAAGGTTTACACAAAAGTATACTGCATAAACACGTTAATTCCCTTTTGTTTAAGTTAAATATTTACATAAGCTTCATAAAATAGAGTCCTAAACTAATGATCTTCCTGGATGTTTGATGGACCTGTTACATAAATAAATATACCATTATGTTGATAAAGAATATATGTATGCTCATGTAATAAATACAAATGAAGTATTAACTTTCTATCGAACCATAAGAATTCTTATAGAGAACTTATATTTTACTTGTAAATCTTTTAAACCAAATTAACATTCATTTGTATATTCATAATTGAATAATCTTATTTACTTGTATAAACTGGGTGACTTTGCAAGGTCTAATCTTGTAATCCATTTCCCTGCGATCCTACCATGGATGCCATTAGCAAAAACAAATCTTGTAAATTATCTCCCGGCAATCCTATCACGGATGCCATTAGCCGAAGCTAATATTTGTAAATCATCTCCTGATAATCCTATCACAGATGCCATTAGCCGAAGCTAATCTTGTAAGTCATCTCCCAGCAATCCTATCACGGATGCCATTAGCCGAAGCTAATCTTGTATTTACGCTAGATTTTATTTATATTGAACATGACATTTATTATATTTGCATTCACCAAATGAATTTTAAATTATATAAGTGCAAATACGAGGAAAATCATGCACCTGCTTCGCTTGTCTCACGACCTCCCCTAACAGAAGATCCAATCTTGGTTGCTCCTCCTGAGTCACAAGGAAGTTTTTTGGTTGTGATTCCTTCAAGCCGATATTATAGAGAATTCATATCCATCCATTACTCATATGTTACTTTCTATGCATGTTCATTTCCTCATAATAACATACATACAAATATCATGTATATTTTCAGAGTTAGTATCTCAATGTGTAAGCGTTCGTATGACTCAATTCTTTTATATTCTTATTTATAATATTCACGTGAAATTCTACTGTTACTGTCCACTTTTCAACTGTTACTGTCTAATTTTGAACTATTACTATCCAAATTTCCAACTGTTACTGTCTGACTTTAAACCGTTACTGTCTGACTTTGAACTGTTACTGTCTAATTTCCAACTGTTGCTGTCTGACTTTGAACCATTACTGTCTGACTTTGAATTATTACTGTCTCATTTCCAACTGTTACTGTATGACTTTGAACTGTTATTGTCTGACTTTGAACTGTTACTGTCCAATTTCCAATTGTTACTGTCTAATTTTAAACTGTTACTATCCAAATTTCCAACTGTTACTGTCTGACTTTGAACTGTTACTGTCCAAACACTCATCAGGTTTTTAACTATATCTAAAGTTCTAAAACTCCATTTTAAGTGAGATTTATCTCGTTAGAAAGCTAAGACACGAGGCTACCAGTTCTCTGAGGAAGGAGAACCCAGTTCTGCCTCCAAGATAGTCAAAATTGCTCATCAACTAATCAGTCCTGCTGCCCTAAATAATCAGTCACGACTCAGTTTCGGTTGGTAACCCATAACTGGAGTTCTACATCTCCAAATTGAGCAAGACCAGTTTTATTGGTTAGCTAACATTCAAATCTACAATTTCTATGAGGAATCCAATCCTAATTCGCTCATCCTCCTATCCAAAATCTCACCGAAAGTCAGGAGACAAGTCTGTCCAGAGTTGTCCCCCCCTCCCCTTCACACAATACTTTCATAAACTACATACCACACACATAAATTAACTTAATCTCAATAATAAGTACTTTTTCCCTAATTTATGTCTAAGAACCCTAACCTATGATTTAATATCAAGGCATCAATTCTTTATCGAATTTAAAAATGATTTTTTTTTAAAATCATGTTTAGAGTACCTTACCCGATACAAATTAAGATCATGATCTTCAACCAGTTGAAGATTTTCAACTCCCTCCTTTCTTTTCTTCTTGTTCAATTTCTTGGTAATCCTTTGCTCTCAAGTGTTTATCCCATCTATAAGCTCTAAATCTTGGATGGGTTCTTGAAATGTTAGCGTTTCTCTCTTGATTTCTCAAGAATGGGTATAAAACTCCCTATCCTCTCTCCTTATGGTTCCTACAAATTTTGTTTTAGTGAGGAGAGAGTGTTTATACTCTATATTTTCCCTTCCCTTTTTCCTTTAAGTGTATTCTATATATATATATATATATATATATATATATTCTCTTCAATTAAATCCAACCCTCAACAGTACCGGGTTCATTATAATATCTTGAATTATTTCACCTGGAAATTCATATTCAAAAATTTATGAATTCCTATTTTTTTTTATTTAACCATATGCATGAATTTCTTCACTTTTATTTTTATTTTTCTTGGGGTTTACTCCAATATTATGCAAAATTGGTAGAAAAACATACGTGAAAATCAGAAATATTTTGAAATGACCTTTGAATTTTTTTTGGAATTTTTTGTTTTTTTAATATATAATATTTATTATTATTATATATATTAGGCTAGGGCTAACCCAGCCGGGTTTGGTTGGGCCAACTGGCAACCTAAAAGGGTTAGGCCAAAATTGGCCTAACTGATCTAGTCTTTTTTTTTTTTTTAGGTTTAGGCTGGGCTGATAACGTTCCAGCCCAAATTCGGGGGGTTAATTATTTTTCCCCCGACATGCAGAATGAATTATCGTTTTGCATGCAGGATGACAATTGCAAGGGTGAGGGGGTGAAGAAGGAGGAGGGGATTGCCTAGTTTGGAAAGAGAGGTTGACTAGTTTGACTATTGACTGATGGTGGAGTTGTGGGAGGAGACAACGATGTCAGTTGTTGGATGAAAGAGAAAGAAGAAAGAGAAGGGGAAGCTCGTGGTAGAACAATTGATGCTGCTGTTGTCGTTTTGGAGATAGAAAGAGAAACAATCAGTGGAGAGGGAGAAGTGTGGTGGCACTGATGGAGGAATTGGTGGCTGGCATTGGTTATGGGAAGAAGAAGGAGAAACCTTTTGTCGAGAGGAAGAAAGAGAAAAAGATAAAGGGGAGAAAGAAGTTTGTGGTGGCTCTTCCTTACGTGAGGTGGTCGGCTGGTGGTTATGTTAGTGAATTGCGATGGTGAAGCTAGTGGTAAGAGTGGTGGTGGTTGATGGCCATGATGGAGAGAAAAGGGAAAGAGAAACATTGGTGGAAAAAGAAAAACCTGGGGAGGCAGAGCTTATTTTTTATCAACTTTGACCTCTGATTTCTCCTTCCTCATGCCATGAAATCCACATCTATTTATAAGGGGTGCAAGAGGGATGTTTGGTCTCCATTGGTACCAAATTATGGCCCTTTGTTTGATGTGGAAGAATCCCAATCATTGGCTTAAAGTAGTCATCATGCGCTGTCAGATTTGTTGTAGGAAATGGTTGGTCGGGTTGACCACTTTGAGGCGGTGTCACAACCATTATGGCCTCGATCTGCCAGAATGGACTAACTAGTGTGTAGTCTAGTGTCAAGTGATCATTTTGGTATAAGTTTGGTCTAATTTTTTGGAGAGATGAAGCATAAAATGCCTTGGGAAGGAGGCCATTTGACCAACCTCTCTTGAGAAGAAGATGAACAGTCAAGCTCAAAACAACATTGTTTTGGTCTTTTTCTATTTAGTCCTTCAATTTCTGATTCTTTCAATTATTCCCCTGATTGGCTTCAAACTTTCAATTTTGTTCGATTTTTCCTTTAACAAACTTCAATTTCAATGCCTTTTTTATTTTGATCCCTGGTCTTGGACTACTCCAATTTAACCCCTAATTAATCATTAAACTTTTAAATCTCTTCAATTTCACTCCTGATTTCAGTCGATTAGGTCCTAAGAGTTCGACGACGTTTATAAAATGATTATTGGCTTTGATTTTCTTCAATTTAACCCTTAATTGACCCCAAAACTTTTATTTTCTTGCAATTTTACCCTTGATTTCAATTAATTGACTTGGTAAAAATTAAATTTGGTCTTGTAAAATTTCAATCTTTTTAATTAAGCTCAAATTGAGCTCCCAAACTTAATTTTTCACCAATTAAGCCTCTAATAAATTTAATTTGACCCATTTAAAGTATAATTAAGTCCTTGAGCCTAATTAAATCCTTTAATTGAATCCAAATTAGTTCTTAAACATAATTAAACTTTAAATTGGCCCATGATTAAATCAAATTTGCCTATTAGAAATCTAACTATTTCCTTCGGCTTAATTGATGTGCATATTCGTTCAATAATCATATAACTTGACCTTGAATTTACATTGTCTCTCCAGTTATAGGTAAAATGGGATATAATTAGGCTCCAAATTCTATCCAAAATTGCAGCTTGATTTTTTCTACATGTGAAATCCTCCAAACTTAACTTTTGCCAAAATATTAGTCTTTATTTTTTTTTCCCAGAAGAAATAGCTGAATTTGGGGAATAACCTAGAAATTAGTTATGACAATTGCCCCCCTCTTTACAATGCTTACAACAAAGAGTCTTGTAAAAGACTTTAGATAGTAAGTTATGTAAAGAAGAAAAAGTAATGAGATATGATAGACTCACCAGAATAAGAAATGGTCAATCCTTCTAAAAGTATTTGAAGTGAGGGCTAAAAAAAGCAATTAGAGGAAAAAGAGATGAGGCTAAAAAGCGTATTATCCAAAGGATAAGTGCTAGAAAGGGCACTTAAAAGAAAAGGAGACAGGGTTTGCAAAGAAAAAGATGATCTTTATGAAAGACCTTTTGAAATGGTACGGTTGTACTAGGCAACCTGCCTATTAGTATAATTCAAAGAGTTTGAAATGGTCAAATTGTTATGAGTGACCCATCCAGGTGAAAAATACGAATCAAAGTGATGAAAAATGCGAATGATTTTTCAAAGTAGTCTTATTGTAATGGGTGACCTGTTTAAGTGAAAAAATACAAAGATTTTTCAAGGTGGTTAAAAATATGAATGATTTTTCAAAGTGGTCTTAATGTATTTTTCAAGGTGGCCTTATTTTAATGGGCGACTTTCTAGGTGGAAAGTGGAAGATTTTCAAGGTGATCTTATTATAAAGGGTGACCTGCCCAGGTGAAAAATACAGAGTTTTTTTTAGTGGTCATATTGTAATGGGCGTCCTGTCCAGGTGAAAAAATATGACTTACCTGGCGAAAAGCTTTGGTTAGAGATGTCTTAAAGGGATGACAAGATATGGCTCAAAGTTGTATTATCTTGGAGATGAGAACTCAAAGAAACACTTGAAGGGAAAAATGATAAGGCTTGAAGGCACATTATCTAGGGGATGAGGGCTCAAAGGCACACTCAAGAAGAAATATGATATAAAGATAGAGATAGGGTTGGAATGCATGTTGATGCGAACCTCGTGGTCACGCAACCCACACGCAAAGACACCAATTCCTGGAAAGCCAAGTAAATCAGGTTTGATAGGAGTGTGACATAAAGATAACTTGTACCTAGGCATCAGCACTATTGGAAATGGAAACCCCCACCCAACGAATATTGATTCGCGAACGAGAAGTATAAAGATGATGCCACGAAGCTAGTTGTTTTTCGATAAGTCATTTTCAGCTCTTTAGAGAACCAAGGAAGGGAGATTATCCCACCAACACACAATGCAGCAAAGAAGTTTATTGATCTGAAAATTATGTCACTTTACTGTTTAGTTTTGCCTTTATTTATACTGACTCTAAACTTAAAGAAACCTTAATGGACCCCCCTTAGGTGGACTTATATGAAGCCCACTTACAATTGACCCAAATAAGTAATAATAACCCAAAAACTAAGAAGAAAATAATAAAAATCCAAAAATTACCATCCTAAATATGCTAAAATCAGATTTGTCACCCTTAAGAAGCTCTACATAAACTAGGAAAATTTTGATTTTGGAAAATTTGTGTTGCTGCCCTCTTTCTATTGATGTCCTTGATTAGCTTAGAATTCCTTGTTTAACTTGGACAAATAAGAAAATAAATTTCCTCCTTTGTTGTTGATTTAATTACTTTCCTTCCTATGTTAGGAAAAGCATTAAATAGTCCTCCCCTTTTTAGGAATAAGATATGGCCAACTTCCTTACTTAATTAGGAGAATAAATTGCTGACTTTTTATCCTTGTAGCATTAGGAAAAAAAACAAGCCTAACAAGGCTGGTATTGGGCTGGACATATCAACCTCTTGTTCCACATGAATTGGGCTCTTCTTGGACCTGAACTAGATGAATTAAAGGTTGTCCTTCATGCTCCTTAAATGTCCTAAGCCCATCTAGGTCCATCTTGCTTTATAAGTTCCGAACAAGCCCATTCAATGCTTCTTTAAGCTTCTTTGCCCTAGCTCTTGTGATTGGCCCAATTGGGACCTCCTATGGGTCGTTGACATGATTATGCTTGGTGTTGGGCTGATCCGCATCATCAAGATAGAGATAGAGTTAGAATGCATGCTATCTTAGAAGTGAGAACCAAAAAGCACACTCGAAAGGAAAAGATGAGATAAGGCTAAAAAACATGTTATCTAAGAAGTGAGGCCTCAAAGGGGCTCTCAAAAGGATGTAGGGTTAGAAAATGTACTACTTAGGACATGATGGCTCAAAGGTGTACTTGAAAGGAAGATAGGGTTAGAAAGCTCAATACCTCGATAATGAGGGCTCAAAGACGCACTTGAAAGGAGGTAAGATTAGAAAACACACTACCCGAGAGGTGATAGCTCAAAGGTGCACTTGAAAGGAGTTAGGGTTTGGAAAATGTACTACCTGGGTTGTGCTAGCTCTAAGGCACACTTGAAAGGAGGTAGGGTTAGAAAACACACTACCCGAGTTGAGGGCTCAAAGGCAATATAGGGCTAAAAAGAGCATTATCTAAGAGATGAGGGCTCAAAAGCGTTCTTGAAAGCAGAAAGATGATAAGACATCAGTTTGTCAAAGATGCATTATGATTAATATGCATGCACACTTACCTAAGAAATATAGGACCCCTTTCTTCAATGAATTTCATCCTTCTTGAAAGTTGGAGTCTTTGTAGTAAGCTTCGATGGCTTTTTCGCTCTTGCATACTCAGGTCACATCTTGTGATCTTGACCTCTGAGATGGGTATAATATCAGCAAGCCTTTATCTCAAGATTGCAAGCTTTGCCTTTCATTTTCTGTCTTTTTAGAAAGGAAATCATGAAGCCTACCCTATTATATATTTTTTTAGATTGCCCCTTAGCCTGATCATCCCCCCTAAGTGTTTAATTCAAGTTTTCTTTAGGGATGAGGTTGTGTGGAAAAAAAAAAGACTTAGTTATTTCTAAGGAATTTTTTTTCATGGAGAATTTTTGGAATTTCAAAGCTATTCCAAACAAAGAAAATCATTTTGATGTTGGTTTAAAGCAAACTTGTTTTGAAAATAATTCAAGCGATTCTCATGGACAGGTCTTCGTAAGTGTTGAAAAAAATTGTTTTGTTTTTGGTGAAAATATGAAGAGATTTTTTATTGGTCAAAGCGGTTCAAGATTCAATTTGAGAGTTTTAAAAAACCATTCTTCAAAGCATTCATTTTATTTGTATGAATAATAAAGTTTGTTTCACATGAAAAAACATTGTCTACCAATCCAGATTGCCTGCTTTTGATCAGAAAAGGCTTGATTGGACAAGTAATGAAGGCTTGGGTTCTTGATTATGAAGAAAAATGATATTTATAAGCTCAAAGGGTGTTTATGGGATTTTAACACTAAAGATCATTAGTGCTTGTTTCTCGACCTCTTTTTAGTCCATGAATTTCTGGACCTTGGAATTAATTTGCAAAATGGTTCATCGTGCCCGTAGTGTCGAGTTTTGGATTTTTCTCTTTGTTTTTTACATTTGGTTTTGAGCATCTTCATAATAATTATTTTTTGTGGTATGCTCAACCCTAATATAAAATGAATAAAATGATTAGTAAGAGATTTTTGACATGTTGGTCAAATTCTAACGGATAATCATAAACTGGTTACGATATTCATTTTTTTTCCCTTTTTAAAAAACATGAGAAAGATGCAATTTTTTTTTAATGAAAATATGCTTTGAAAACATTTTCGGATCTAGTCATATGCATGAAAACAAAATATTTTTTGTTTTGTTTTGTTTTTTTTAAGGGAAATTCATTTAAAAGTTTTAAGATTTTTTTGAATTTTTAACATTTTTTTAAGAAATGGTTTGACATGGAAGGATCCCAACTGTTGGCTCAAAGTAGTCATCATGTGGTGACAGATTTGTTACAAGAAATGGCTGGTTGAGTTGACCATTTTGGGGTGGTGCCACAACCTCAATCTGCCATAACAGATCAACTGGCGTGTAGTCAAGTGTTAAGTGATCATTTTGGTATAAGTTTTGTCCAATATGGTGGAGAGATGAAGCATAAAATGCCTTGGGAAGGAGGTCACTCGAGAAGCCTCTCTTGAAAAGAAGATGAACAATCAAGCTCAAAACAACACCTTTTTGGTCTTTTTCTGTTTAGTCCTTCGATTTATAATTTCTTTCAATTACTCCATTGATTGGCTTGAAACTTTCAATTTTGTTCAATTTTGCCTCTAACGAACTTCAATTTCAGCACCTTTTTTTTTTTGTTCTTAATATCGGATTTCTCCAATTTAACTCCTAATTGATCATTAAACTTTCAAATCTCTTCAATTTAACCCTTCATTTTAGCCGATTGGGTCCCCAAAGTTTAGTGCCTTTTACAAAGTGATATTTTGCTGTGAATTTCTTCAATTTAAACCCTTACTTGACCCCAAAACTTTGATTTTCTTATGATTTTACCCCTAATTTCAATCAATTGACTTGGTAAAAATTAAATTCGGTCTCCTAAAATTTTAATTTTTTTAATTAAGCTCAAATTAGGCCCCTAATAAAATTACTTTGACTCATTTAAAGTATAATTAAGTCCTTGCACCTAATTAAATTCTTCAATTGAACCCAAATTAGTTCTTCAACATAATTAAACTTTAAATTGGCCCATGATTAAATCAAATTTTCCTATTAAAATTCTAATTATGTTCTTAGGCTTAATTTATATGTAGATTCATCAAATAATCATATAACTTGACTTTGAATCTACCTTGTCTCTTCAATTTTGGGTAAAATAGGGTACTGCCTCTTCATTCTATTCAAAATTGCATCTTGAATTTTCCTACATGTGAAATCCTTTTAGCTTGCTTTTGCCAAAATGCTAGTCTTTATTTTGTTTTTTCATTTTTATTTTCAGAAGAAAAGGCTGAATTTGAGAAATAACACATAAATGGGTTATGACAAAGCTGATGGATTGTTTATTTGAATTATAAACCTGCACTACAAGCCTTAAACCAAAAGTGTCTTACCCAAGCAGTAGAGCTAGTGGAGCATCATTCATCATTATCAAAGCATGGGAATATACGGAATAAGTTTGGGGGTGTCTTAATTTGTGGAGTTGAGGCAATAGAGCAAGTTGTCATATTGAATTTTTTTTGTTTTATAAATTTATGTAAGAAAGAAAGAAAGAAAAAGGAACAATTTATTCTAACTTTAGTGAAGGGTTGGAGGTTTGGAAGGTGAAATATCATTCCTTGGTTTGAATGAAATATTTTCTTTTGAATGATCAATGAAAGAGTTTAATGTTGCTGTAATATTTTCAAGTTTAAAATGTCTACATGGAGTGTCTGATATTTTGTATTTGGTTTTGGACAGTTTTGCTCCATTAGTTTCTACACCTCTAAGCTACCTAACCAATGATTTCCTACCCTGAACCGAGTCCCATTACAACCCTTATAAAGACCTTATGATTAGTGTCATGCATGAAATTCCTAGAAAAAGATTAGCCAATGGACTGACTTTCAAATGAACTTGCTAAAAAGAATCCTGCTTTTGACCCTCTCGGTATAAAAATAAAAAAGAAATAATTTGTAAATTTAACTTGTACCTAAAACAGGGAATGTGGGTATCCAATTGATATCCAGGCACTCTTCTATTTTTTTCGCTTAGGTGTGCTCAGAGAGCGAGCTTCCTGAACTCCCAACTTCCATGGAAAAAAACAGGATGTCGTAGTCTTTCCACTCATCTAAGTCAGGTGGTGGAGAATGAGAATATTTGCAAGCTTATGGTAGAACATTTCAAGTGGAATGAAATTGAGTGAAACACTAACCTTTTAAACACATGAGAAATGAGTGATTTTTCCTGTGAGGTCTACACATTTGGTTACTTTATTTTCAAGTGAAAAAACTTATTGAGCTTTTTTAAGTTGTTTATAGTATTATTCATGATATGTTATGATGATTTGAGAGTTTAATTGTTGTTCATTGATGGCATTAAATTTTTGACATGGGAAAAGTAAAATTAAAATTTTTCCCAGGGACGTGCATATGATATTAACAAGTGATAACATTGATTATATTTCATATATAAAAAATCTACCATCAATCAAGATACAAAGTACCTAAGTAATGTCACATCTATACAATTATATACCTACATTACAAAATCTCAGCATGTCATCTACACGAATGCTGCACATTATTCTTGTTGGTTCTTATCTACATGAATATTAGACATCGATGTCAGTTACAGGTTCAGACCACTGAATTTTCCAGGACTAAGTACTTGATCAGTTGAACACAAAGTTCAAAACAATATTAAACCTTCTGCATCTGATTATTGGTCTTGGGAGCAACCATGTCTTCTAAGATCATGGGGTAGCACATTTTTGTGTGCAAGCCTTTCCATACATTGTCTGCCAAGATGGCATTCACTGCATCAGTTGGATGGTATTGATCCCACCGGGTTGGTTGCATTGTTGCAAGCAATTTCTAATGCAAAGCACATGATCCATCCCTTATACTTTCCTAACCCATAGCAAGCATCAGCAGTGACATTAAAACCTGAGTGAAAACATCATAGAAGTATGAGCTCTGAATGCTATAACATACAAGGCAGTGACAAATGGGAGAAAAACGTTAGGCGCCTTACCATAGAGTTCATGGTTCTTTATTATATCCATCGAACCGTCATACATATCACAGAAGGTGATTTTGGCATCAGGAAGTTCCAAACCTATCTCTTCAATCATATATCTCATTACAAAGTTGAACTCCAGAATCATGTCATTTATCTCCTCAATGCACTCCCCATTCTTGGTGTTGTACCTCCACAAATAGTATGGAGCACAGCCAATAGGTGGCAGCCCCATGAGAATTACTTTCCTGACATTCATATTGTACAAGTTCTGTTCCATAAACATAAATGAATACGATCAGACATTACTCAATATATAAAGTACAAGAAACCATCCTTTCAAGAACACAACAAAATATGCGAAGTAGAAAACTAGAAAAATCACCTTTATTTCCTGCCGCTGCAACAAACTGGTTGAAGCTCCATGGTAGATACAGGTTTTGGATATTTGATACATTACGCAAATAGTAATGTATGTAGTCATTGACTCCAATAGAAACATAAAAGACTGAGTTCGAGATGAGCTCATTCGCAGCAGCCTCGCCCATGTTAAAAATAAAAGACTGCAAAGTATCCGTAAACTGCTATCCGTGAACTGCCGTTATGTATTACAATAAAGAATACAGAAGGAGGATTTTTTATGCGAGATCTAAAAACATATCCATCCGTAGCACCAATAATAAGTACTCTATGGTTCGGGTCTTTAGCAGGTTTATTGATAGATCAATCGTTTTTTCCCAGATGCTTTGACATTCTCTTTTTTTTTTTTAATTCTAGTTATTAACATGGGGGTGAAGAAAATTAGAGACAATTAAATATCTCTGACTACTACCCCCTTTTTTCTAATTCGAAAAAGTTAGAAAAGAGAGAGAATAAAAGTGGATTCAACCTCAGCCAAACTCGGAACTGGGTTCAAGCTTCAAGTAAATTGACTTTAATTAAATTAAGAGAACAGAAGTGAAAATGCGGTTAGGGCAACAGTATCATACAAGAAGTTGAAATAAAATAGAAAGAATGTACTTCTATTCTAATCTAAACTTCTAATGTAAATTGAATTTTAAATCATTGTATTACTTGTTTTTACTATATAAAAAGGCTGCAACAAAATCTTTCATAATTTAATTTCGAGTTAGTAACTTGTATTTTTTTCCTTCTTTTCTTCTTCGTTTCAGATAGGAAAATAAAAGAGTTGAGTGAATAAAAACCAAAAAGAGGTTTATGGCCAATGGTAAAGACGTCCGAATAAGGGTTATTTTAGAATGTACTAGTTGTGTTCGAAACAGTGTTAATAAGAAATAAATAGGCATTTCTAGATATATTACTCAAAAGAATCGACACATTAGGCCTAGTTGATTGGAGTTGAGAAAATTATGTCCCTATTGTTACAAACATACAATTCAAGGGGAGATAAAGAAATAGATAGAATCGATCAATTGTTTGTGACTTTTACAAGGAAGATGAAAAATGACGTATTAACATATCATATATTAGCATATCATATGTTAATATATGATATGTTAATAGAAATAAGCAAAATCCTATTTCTTAATTCGAAATCATTAGCATTTTTTATTGGAAATAGGATTCTTGAAAAAAGAAATAAAATTAAAATAAACAAGCCATGGATAAATCCAAGCGACTTTTTCTTAAGCCCAAGCAATCTCTTCGTAGGCGTTTGCCCCCGATTGGATCAGGGGATTGAATTGGTTATAGAAACATGAGTTTAATTAGTTGATTTATTAGTGAACAAGGAAAAATCTTATCTAGACGGGTGAATAGATTGACTTTAAAACAACAACGATTAATTACTATTGCTATAAAACAAGCTCGTATTTTATCTTCATTACCCTTTCTTAATAATGAAAGACAATTTGAAAAAAAGAAAACAAATTGGGTAAAGTAAAAAGAATAAATATTTTTTTATTGAATGTTTTTGTTTAGTTTGACTACTTGATCATATTATGATCATATTTTATCATACTTATTTCTATTCTACCTTCCCAGAATTCATTTTCCAAGGAATTCCATGTCAAAGTCAAACATTCTGAAGGATTCCTTCCAATCTCCTTATTTTATCATGTCATTGGAAATTAGATAAAGGCAATTCCTATTTAATATAACTAGTTGTGCAAGTATTTTACGATTAAGAAGCAACTGTCTCTTGTACAGATTGTTTATTAATGTACTATAACTACAGGATACTGCATTCTCGTGAATTGCTGCATTTATACGAGTGACCCATAAACACCAAAAATTTCTTTTGTGCCTATCTTTATCCTGATAGGCTGAAAACAAAGCTTTTCTTTTTTGTTGAATAATAGTCAGTCTTGAATGAGCCCCACGAAAGCTTCATGTGAATAAATAAATTTTTGTTCTATGCCTCTGAGCTATATATCCTCGTCTAATTCTGGTCATTGAATAAACGAAACTTTGATAAATAACTAATTGATTTTCTTTCTTTCAGCTACACTTTTTCCCTTTTCTAGAATAACAAAACGGATTCTTCCAATGTATAAAATAATAATTCCAACGGCTTTTCCTTTTCCTTTTACACTATGAATTTGATAAAAGCAAAATATACATATGTTTTTATTCCTTTTACACTATGATTTTCAATGTATTTTGAGATTATTGGAAGTTATTTTTATGAGTGTGCATGCCTACGAGACTTTGCTTCTTGTGACAAGTGTTTCATCAAGTTATAATTTTAGAATGTGAACGTGAGATGAATAAAAGTTAAAGTACACATATCAAATTTTTAGGAAATTATTATGGACAGAAATTCAAGTTCGTTTGGACCTCTAATCAAGCCTACAAAATCAAGTTGAAATCCTCCTTATAGTATGATTCTTTATTTTCACATTACAAATTTAAACGGGCATATCTTGAGCCTCGAACATTGAAATCATGCGAGTAAAAAGACTAAAATCATCTACACATCCAAGAATACAACTTTTTATAAGAGATGCCAAGTCAGATAAAATTGTTTTGAAGGTGAAAATACAAACACAATCTAAAGGATGAGATTTGTCTTCTAGTGTGATGAGGAAACTAAAGGTGTCAAGCATACCACTATAACTAAAAATCTGACATAGAAACAGTGGGATTTAAGACCTAAAAAAGGTGAAGATCAAGCCTCTAACATGCAATGAATGAAAGAATACAGCCGAGATGGTCGAATATTGCAAGAAACCAAGTCAGAAATAAAGTCTAAGTTATAGCAGAATTGGAATTACAACAAAGTTTTGACAGCAGCAAAGTCCATATTCAGCACAAATTCTTAGGGATTTAACCGACCTTAAAAACCAGATAAAGAAGGATGGAGTTAAGTAGCATAAGGACTTCTAATCAGCCTATGAATTATGAGGAAATTCAACAGCCAAGGGAGAGAATAAATAGAGCAGAACACAGCTAAAACAGGAGCTCTGCAACATTCTTTTCTTCTCTGCTTTTGTCAATTTTCTACCAACTATGAACTAATTCCTAATTTTAGTTCAAAAGGAAAACACATCATCTCTAATTGAAAGTTGTGAGAAGTAATGTTATGATTATAATTCTTTAGATTCAAGTATTTAGTTTTTCTTGTTCAGAATTATGTTATTGATTATTATTCAAGCTTATTGAATTGTTTTAAGATAACATGTATGCTTTCTATTTTCTTTCAATCCGTAATTGTCATCAGGGCCTAGAGTAAAAAGTAAAAGAATTAATTTGATTGCTGCAACTCTCATCTTGATTTATTAGGGAAGAATAAACTAAGTTAAACTGTCAAGCTTTTGAACATTGTTCAGAATAAATTCATAAACTTTACTCTACGAGTATTGCGAAGTGAATAAGATTGCTTTCAATGCTAAATTTGTTTGATGGTAAGAAATTGATTAGAGAGCTTTGTCTAATTCATTTACTCATAATCTCATTAATTTTCCTTATCTTGAAGGGATATCGAATTTATTTGCTTGATGTGAAAGAATATTTATTTTATTTTGATGATCAACAAATTTATAGGAATGCATGTGTGGATCCTTGAACTAATTTAACGACATATCAATTTATTATTTTCAAAATTATTGTTTCTTTAATTTTTCATTCAAATCCCTTGTTCTTTTGTATTTCAATATATTATAGGAAGATTAAATGAAATTTCCTTTGGGTTCTACCTGATTTTTATGATCATACTACAAATTTCTTTTGTTTCTAATAGTTAAGTCAAAATTATATTTTGGATGTTTTGATGATAAACCATTTATCCAAGCTAATCTTAAATGTTCAATATCCTCGCTACAAATAATGTGACTTTGGCAATGCAATGAAATTTCCCATTAGTATACTATTTTCTATGCATAAAATTCTTAGGGATTTAACCGACCTTAAAAACCAGATAAAGAAGGATGGAGTTAAGTAGCATAAGGACTTCTAATCAGCCTATGAATTATGAGGAAATTCAACAGCCAAGGGAGAGAATAAATAGAGCAGAACACAGCTAAAACAGGAGCTCTGCAACATTCTTTTCTTCTCTGCTTTTGTCAATTTTCTACCAACTATGAACTAATTCCTAATTTTAGTTCAAAAGGAAAACACATCATCTCTAATTGAAAGTTGTGAGAAGTAATGTTATGATTATAATTCTTTAGATTCAAGTATTTAGTTTTTCTTGTTCAGAATTATGTTATTGATTATTATTCAAGCTTATTGAATTGTTTTAAGATAACATGTATGCTTTCTATTTTCTTTCAATCCGTAATTGTCATCAGGGCCTAGAGTAAAAAGTAAAAGAATTAATTTGATTGCTGCAACTCTCATCTTGATTTATTAGGGAAGAATAAACTAAGTTAAACTGTCAAGCTTTTGAACATTGTTCAGAATAAATTCATAAACTTTACTCTACGAGTATTGCGAAGTGAATAAGATTGCTTTCAATGCTAAATTTGTTTGATGGTAAGAAATTGATTAGAGAGCTTTGTCTAATTCATTTACTCATAATCTCATTAATTTTCCTTATCTTGAAGGGATATCGAATTTATTTGCTTGATGTGAAAGAATATTTATTTTATTTCGATGATCAACAAATTTATAGGAATGCATGTGTGGATCCTTGAACTAATTTAACGACATATCAATTTATTATTTTCAAAATTATTGTTTCTTTAATTTTTCATTCAAATCCCTTGTTCTTTTGTATTTCAATATATTATAGGAAGATTAAATGAAATTTCCTTTGGGTTCGACCTGATTTTTATGATCATACTACAAATTTCTTTTGTTTCTAATAGTTAAGTCAAAATTATATTTTGGATGTTTTGATGATAAACCATTTATCCAAGCTAATCTTAAATGTTCAATATCCTCGCTACAAATAATGTGACTTTGGCAATGCAATGAAATTTCCCATTAGTATACTATTTTCTATGCATAAAATTTTCCATTAATTATTTTGGGAAATTTTTGTAGTAACTTATTACTGTATTTTGGTTGTAGTAGGACAATATTTGTATAAATGGAAGATTTTAATATGCAACTTAATTTCACCCTTATTTGATTAAGTTGGAAATTTAGAAATATTAGTAAGACTTTAGTTATTAAATGTATTTCCTTATCTATTTCATCTCTTTTAATTACATGATGGTGCATGATAGTTTAATCTAATTCAAATTATTCATTTCCATTATATTATATTATTGATTATGGTGATGTGAATGAAAAGGATATGTGGTTGATTTTAGTTGAATAAAAAGATAAGGTTCAAGATGGTTGGTCTGTGTCTGTGGATTTTAAGTGTGGTATTATAGGTCATAATGGTGATAATTTGGTATCTTGAATTTATGGGCAAACTCTACTGAAATTTTGGTGGAGAATACATTTCAAAAGATAAAAAGTAAAAATATATGATTATACTTAAACTGGTTGACCGATTTAGTTTACCAATTGATTTGATTGGCCGCTTCATCGAATAGGCAGTTAAAATTTCTACTGTCTTATTTAGTCGATAAAGCTTGTTGACCAAATTTTTAGATTGAATTAATCCAATTGACTGTTAAAATGATAGTGTACTGTCATAAGAAAAACTCCTTGTTTTTGACATTATTGAAAAGGAAATTATGTGGAAATTTGAATCCAAATAATTGAGGTTGTTATAGCATCCTTGGAGTGTCAAAAAGATTTATCCCTTGAAAACAAGCCCTAATTGATGAGAGCAACACTTTTATCTCACTATTTGCATTATTAAAATGCTTAATAAGTTTTTGATGTTCTTCTATCTACTTTAATAAGTTTCTCCTTGGATCCAATTGAAATTTGACTCAAAGGTCATCCTGCATTCTAATGACAAGTTTTTAACTACTTGTTGAATTCAATGTCGATCTCATCATCATTATTGTTTTCTCTATGTTACCGGTACTCAATATTACATTTAACTCATCAACATCAATATAAGTATTCTTAATGACACAAAAATCTAGATTTTTTAACTCAGTAAATAGAACAACTCGATATAGATCAACTAGCTCATCTATTTAAAATACATTGTGTCCCCCAATTACTTCATCATTATCATCTTCAACAACTTGGACACGACTTCTAGGTTTGATTTTCATAATGGATAACCAATCAACTATATTATGATCCCTTTTTAATGAAGTAATTATTATTATTACGATTCAAACTCCATTCCTACAGGAGATGGTGGATAATCATTTCCTTGGAATTCTCCATTTCGAACATCTTTGACTTTAGCATTTGTCTGATGTATTGCTTTCAAAGACGGTTGAACAACAAAACCAGGGAAAAAATCTGTTACTTATCACATATGTAAAACCCTACCCGGTATACACATTTGCTAAGACTCGGGTTCTGGTATGGAAGGTTTAGCCCGGGTTGATCTCCAAATCTTTTTAAAAGAAAAAAAAATGTTATTTTTCCCAATTTGTTGTATTGAGTTTTTATTTTATTTTAAATATATCTAATAAAATTTGTGATAGAACAAAATTTTATTTCAATTAGAGTAGAAAAAAAGTATTTTTTTGTTATAAAGTTATAAATATAATTTAATATTTTTTGAGCTCGAATCATATGGAAGATTGATACCCTACTATACATACATGAGAGTGTTTGTTTTGTGGTAGATTATGTGTTGTGATCTAACAACAATTTTATTTTGTTTTGTAAAGATGAAACCATAAGTTTAACAAAGTGAGACTCATAAATGTTTAGTTGTCCAACCACAGGTTCAACAAAAAGCAACCATATCTGCTTTTTGTCATTCTTATGCATAGCCAGAAGACCGTTCAATTATTTGTTTACCTAAATGCTCAATCTTATATTCTCCTCCCTGTTCTCCTGATAACTAGTGAAATGACTATTCTCAACATCCACATCTTCATCTCTTCACAAACCTCTTCCCTTCTTAAAGAAGAACCTTTGTTTACAAACAACCTAACTTTGTTGCTTCTAATTTTTCATAGAGTTAATGAACAAAGGTTTAAAGTGTAGCTTCAGGAGGACAAACCATGTTTTTTTTCATATGTTCTGTATGTTTGTTGTGTTGCTGGCAAAGACCTATAGTTGCATACTCTATAACCAACTTTTTCTTTATTTTTTGGCAATTACTAAGTATGCCTTTATGTTGTTATTCATTATAGGTTGTTGACCTTAAGAATTTTAGGAGAAAAAAATTAGGTTTTAATGTCTGGTAGAGTGTGCTTGTATTGTATAGTTCACATGTCACTCTTTTCCACCCTATACATGCACCATTTCAATAAAGTAGAACACATCACTTTCAAAAATATTATAAAAGAAAGACAACTTACTACTTTATGAGAAGTAGGATGATATACTTTAATCAAAATGCCTTGAGAAGGTCATAATAGATATGTTAATGCCATAAATATTTTCATGTTTTATGTTAGACCTAATTTGTTAATGCCATTGCTGTTACTCTCAACATAAACAATATATGTATTAATATAAGCAATTACATATTACTTGTAAGACATATTAATTGTTTAATAGATATTGGGATGGGATGATTTTTATTGTAAATAGAAGAGTATGATAAATTAATGAAATTGAATGGAATAATGTATGAAGTGTATTATTTTAAAAAAGAAAATTAAATGGATTAATAGGATAATAAAAATTATATTTTCTATAAAAGTAATGTGATTTATTGAGGTTTGCACATAAAGCTTGCAACACATCTACATTAATAAAACAATTAATATGCTATTCCTTGCTCATAATTATTTAATTAAAATTGTAGATATGGATACAAATTAGTTTAATGACCTTTTTAAAGGAGAGTATGAAAATATCATTAACAATCTTGCTCAACATGTTTCACATGACGACGCTGGTGGGAATAATAATAGTCATATCGGTTATAGTAGTGGTGCTACTGATAATTGCAGATGATGATGGTAACAATTATGATAGTAACGAAGATGACAACGATGATGATGACGATGCGGGCGATTCATTTTGGCATAGAGAATTTGATCATTGTAAACTAGTATTGTGCATTGTATTACAATAACTATATCTATAAGCAACTTTGTATGATTTAGAATGCAGTGGTTAAATGAACTTTTAAATAGGCATTGGATATGTTGTGTAAATATGTTTAGGATAGATACAGCGACGTTTCAGAGTCTTTGTTTTGATTTAGAAAAATAGTATAGACTGAAACCATTAAGGAGGATTAGTGTTATAAAGAAAGGTGGCATGTTTGTTCTTTACTTTAACGTTAGGTGCTTCTAATAGGAAGGTTCAGGAGAGATTTCAACATTCTAGTAAAACAGTGGGTAAGTATTTCAACGAGGTTCTAAAGGCTGTGTATTTGCTATGAATTGATATAATAAAACCAGTTGATCCAATTTTTTTGACAGCACCACAAGAAATCATTATGAGCTTGAGATATATGCACATTTTAAGATAACATACAAGATTATTAAAAAGTAAATATATTTATCTTTCCACTTTCATTATATAATCCATTTGGTAATTCATTTACAATTAATGTTTTTAAAATTTTATTTTTATAATTGTTCAGGAGCAATCAATGAAACACACATGCATGCTTGTGTATCCTAGGAAAATCAAATACCATTTATTAGAAGGAAACGAGTACCAATGCAGAACATTACGACAACATGTAGTTTTGACATGTAATTTACTTTTGTTTGGGCTAGATGGGAAGTTAGTGCACATGACTCAAGAATTCTTCATGAAGCTATCTATAATCCAAATATCAAATTTTCAAAGGCACCAGAAAGTATTTTGGATAGAACAATAAGGCTTCTTTAAGAATTTTCATTTATTTAATTTAACATATAGAGGCAATAGAACTTTCCATATGGATTGTGTTCGAGATGGAATTGCTTCAAGTTTGATGGGAGAACTATAGGATTTTTAACTTTATAAATTGTTAATCATAAATATGTATTAATTTTTCAATGTCATGTATTGAAAAAACTAATTTTCTATTTGGTCATTTCATGTCCAACCACAATTTTAATCAAACACTAATGACATCTTTTTGATGAATAAGTAATTTGAACCACAATTTTAACCAAACACATAATTTAGGTAAAGTAACCACACAAAGAAGTTATTTTTCAAAAATTACTTTTCTCAAACCACAACCACACTTTCTACCACAAAAATAAACACATTATACATTAACAAAACATTAAGAGGCTTATTGTTTCACTGTGAAAACATTGTGCCCTCTAAGAGAAAATATTATGGAGTTGCACAGTGTTTTTTTATTCTTTTTTTTGTCGGTTGCTTAATTTTATTTTATTTTTTAAATTTTATCCTTTCAAGTTTAGTTTATTCATGGTGAAGGCTGGTGATTTGTCCTGATTAAATTTGCAAGAGTTTCTTGAAATGTTTAAATCGATAATCAATTTAGAAAGATGAAGTTCAATTTACTTGATTATACCTAATTGAAGCTTTAAGGACCAAATTTGAGACTCGAACAAAGTTCCAGGTTATTTTTTTTATTGTAGTTCAGGTGCATTTTTAGCATCTTTAGTCCCTAAAGTGTTTTTTAAATTTTTTTTTTCATTTTTTATCCTTGTTTTTTGAGTTTTTTATATTTTAGTCTAGAATTTCATTTTCTTCACTTTTTAGTTCCTAAGCTTGAGAGAGAAGATGAAGAGGAGAGAGAGATTCACAAGAAATTGATAGAAGAGGAAACAAGGTTAGTTGACTGATTTCTTTAATAAAAACAGATAAACTTGGTATTAAAATATTTTTCTTAATCAGATGAGTGTTATTGAGGTGTTTTTGGGGTTGAATATCACCTTAAAAGAAAAATTAGGAATCAGGGAGAGTTTTTGTTTTTGTTATTGTATATTTTTAACCAATTTAGAGATTTTCTTGGTTTGGAGAATTTAGTTTCATGAGGTTATTGTGGTGTTTTTAGTTTTTTTTTGGATGAAAATGAGTTGAAAATCAAGATTTTTGATCAAAAACTGAACTACTTAACATCATAGCTACTTTTGTGCTGGCTAAAATTTAGTTTTATAGACAGCACATCATCTATTTTTAAAAATAAAAAATAAGAAAGAGATGAACATTATGATTAAAACTAAATGTATGGACCTGAATTGACAGATATGCTAGGTCATCCAGGACCACACATTTAGCTTATTTTTTTATTTCATTTATTTTAATTTCTTAATAATTAAATAATTCAAAACATATGTGGTGTATTAATTTTTATATTAACTTCATTTAATTTTGAATTTGTTCTTAAAGAACTTTTTTTTTAGCCTATCATGATTAATTTTGTTTATTTTATTTAGTTGCTGTGCTCCGATTGCTAATTATTGTTGATATATATAATTAAATAAATAATAATTTAAAAAGTTGAACTTATTGGAATGATGTCTTAAATCAATCAAGTACAAGTCACATCTCGTTGGTTTGATAATTTAGCATGATTGATTTAATATAGGGGAAAATGTTGTCTTAATTTTTCTCTAGTTAAGTCACGCTTTTTGCCAATCTTCTATGTTCACTTTAGACCTGTAAAGTTTATCTGCTCATATCAAGCAAAGCCCCTCATTGTCTCATAAATTCTTCTATTTATTTGTCTTTTTTTTCACTTGACTTTTTAATTTCACTTCTCATCGATCCATATCCAAGATTTTAGAAAACAGTATAAGAGTGAAAATCCAAAACATTGTGATGAAAACAAGAATCCCAGAAATTCTGCTCTCTCTTGAATTTCAACCATCTACTTAATGGCTGCTGCTATTTCTTATTATAAATCGGATTTCATCGGAGTATAATTTAAATTTAGAAGCCTTTATTTCTGCAACTAGTAGTGTTTGTTTGTTATTTCAACTCCTCAGCACGCACTAGAACAATCGAGTGCCTTTTATCACTAAAAAAAAAGTTGATAAATCTCATAGAAATCAAGCATGCATGGTAGATTCATAACCTTACGACAGCAAACACAAAGTAGAAGTTTTATGGCAGATTCACAACCATCAAGACCACACAAAACAAAAACACAAGCACTCTATCTTGCCTCCAGCAATGAAATCGAGCACTCGTTAGCTGAAGGTGGTTTGCACTGGCTTGATGAATAACATGCTTCAATAAGATCCCTTTCAGTGAAGAATCCTGGTTGTTTAGGCTGAGGCAGTTCATCTTCATTACCCAACATCAAAACCACATATGACATGTTTGGCCTATCTTCTGTTTTTTCTTGCACACACAATAGCCCCACATGAATCGAACGTAGCACTTCAGATAAATAAGGTGTTTCAACTTTTGATTCCCCAACGAGTTCTAGAGACCTGCCTTGTTTGAACAGTATCCAAGCCTGATAAACAAAAGCCATGCTATTAGGAACACATTACGTATTTGTGCAAATCCAGCATTGACCATTGTCGGTCTCAGTTGTTTTTCATAATTTCTTCAGTTTTTCTTCAAGTATTTGAAGTGTTCAAGTCTCATAATAAACATGAGCAGACATCTGGTATCTAACAAAAGTACTCGAGAATTTACTGAAATGAAAGAGTCAAACTGACGTAGCTTTGGCACTTGCATGCCCGATAAGGTTGAGGTGGTGATCTGGGTGACTGAATCCTCTGTTCCTACAGCCACTCACTATCTCTAGCACCAACACACCAAAGCTGAAGACGTCTGATTTTAGCGAGTAGAGTCCATAATTTGCATACTCTGGAGATATGTAACCACTGCATGTATTCATAGAATTTTAGGTCGCATTTGCAAACTAAGAGCATAAAATCCATATGATGAAGAAGACACTTACTACGTTCCAGCCACTTTATTAGTACTGGCTTCAGTTTCATTTTCTCCAAAACTTCTAGCCAGGCCAAAGTCTGAGATTTTTGGATTCATTTCGTAATCCAACAAAATATTGCTGGTTTTCAGATCTCTGTGGATTATTCTTAGTCTCGAATCTTGGTGAAGATAAAGGAGTCCGCGAGCAATCCCATTGATGATATTGTAGCGCTGACGCCAATCTAGTAGCAAGCTATGAGTTTCATCTGCCCAAGTCAATACATTATGGATATTATCAGATTCATAAATGTTTGCGAGAGAACAAGAAAGAACGAGTTAGAATTGCATATATGGCAGGATTTGTGAGAAAGAAAGTAGAGAAAAGTAATCTCCCCCTACAAAGCCACTTTCCCAAGGGCTTTGAAGGAAGATAAATATCTTATAATTAGATTCTTAATGCAGGGTTTTGGAAAGCTCAATAGTGCTTAACTTTTTGAAAAGGTTTTGTGAGATTCATACCAAAAATATAGAAGTCCAGGCTTTTGTTAGGCAAAAACTCGTAGACCAACATCTTTTCATCTCTTTCAATGCAGCATCCAAGAAGCCTCACTAGATTCCGATGCTGAAGTTTCACGATATGTTTAACTTCATTTTTGAATTCATCAAGTCCTTGTCTTGAATTCTTAGAGAGCCTCTTCACAGCTATTTCTCGTCCATCTGCAAGGGTTCCCTGCAAATAATGACTCAGCATCGTAAGCATCTTCTGGAAGATGAGAATTGCGAAATGGTGTTCCATACTCTTTGTATCTGTTAAGGAACTCTTCCAATCAGTCATTGTTTTATGCTAAAAAAAGGGTCGGTCCTGACAGACCTGTAGTGGTATCGTTTCAAAGAAACCAACAGTCCGTATTAAAGAACTCCGCTGGGGTCAGGAGTTTGTAAAATGAAATTCAGAGGCCATGGGACATGTTGCATGACTGTTTACAGATAATTATTACCTTATAAACAGGTCCAAAACCTCCTTCTCCTAGTTTATTGGCATCAGAAAAGTTATTTGTTGCAGAAGCCAACTCATCCATATTAAAGAAAGGTAATTCCAGTTCTTCCTTCATATCCTTGTTATTCGATCCGCTTGGCAAATTACCTGTCATTTTTCCTGTCAGTATTACTACTACGAATTGGAAAGGTAAAAAAAAAAAGACATGGGATCTCTCACCTCTATTTGTCGTTATACTCAAATTTCTTTTCAAGGCATTAAATATTAATGAATTCTTGAACAATTTACTGTCCTACCTTGGATTGCTCAAATCAAATTTAAATTAAGTGATTAGCTAGACTTCTTCTTTGGACGTCGTTTTTAGGTAGATTTTCATGGTAGAATACGTACGTTTTTTCTGCTGCTGCTTTCTCCAAACATGCAAGAGCAAGACCAAGGCCAGTCCAAGGAACACAAGTCCTGTGGACAGCACAGTGCTTACCACGATCCTTTCCTTTGCATTGGATTTCGTATTAACCTTTGCACCATCACCATTAACTATATCATGGCAGAGAAAAACTAGAGTTAAAAGACAATAAATAGGAATTTGTGAATAGTTTTCCTTGGCTATTGGATCTTTCAATCCCAGTTATCTACTCATAGATTATAAAACAATACCGCTCTGGGGAGAGAAAAACCAATGCTTCAAGAAGTTAGTTCTTTCTATGAATATCTCAAGTTCTGTCATGCCAAATGATATGTTGTGCAAGAAATCTTGCAAGCATCTACAACACATCATTGAATTTTAGAAATTGTGAGATTTTCAGGATTGATGATGTGATTATCCTTGCAAGTCTCTATATCAATCCTTATACTAGTATAAATATATGTCTTGAGAGTTGTAATCCATGTCCACAAGCAATGCGGTTGTTCAATGAAACCTATGAAAAAAAAAAAAAAAAAAAAACAGAGAGAGGGGAAGAGGAGACATTAACCAAGTTATCACTCTATCAACACACATCAACACAAGCATACACAGGCACTCTCAGGCATCGTGTGATATGATGTTCTGAAAAGTAGGATATAATATTAGAAAGAAAACTTTCTCATGCATTTAATCGGAAAATCATCTCAAATAATATGACCTTTCTAAAAGTTACTAAAATCCAAGCAATAGATACCGACAGATGATAAATTCATACCTAGTTCTGAAGCAGCCATCCGTATAAAAATGGTGTCTTTCTCATCTTGAAACAAAATATCGATCAGATCATTGAACCAAAGCAAGCACCCACTTCCTCCATTCCTGATGTCCATGTTTGCATACGCAGTACAGCTGCAGTTCTTCAAGCACGTGTTCCTGCACTCCTCCAGGCTCATACTCTTGTTAAACCATGATTGCCTTGTCTCCGGCAACTTCACACCTGAGACTTTTTGAAACCCATCTCCTGAACAGTTCAGTGCAGTCTTTCTGATGCATCCACTTGACCAATCTGTCCTCTCCCAGTCTCTTGGAACTTTTGGTACAAATCCATTTAAGCAATCACACACCGGAGAGTTGTTAATTCTACAGATGCCATTTGCACCGCATAGTTTATAACGAGCACAATTATTGATGTTTTCTGTTTCGTAAAGAAACCAGCTCTGGGTTTTCTCAATCCACAAAAGTTGTTGGATATCACCATTCTGAGCCAAGACGATCCTCCAATGCATTGAGCTATTAACAAGCTGTTCTCTGTAAAATATCTCCTTCTCATTAAAAACAAATTCATATGTGTATATTGGATTTGGTTTTAATGGAGGCATACCACTGAACCCCAGACCATTCCAGGGCCCAGATCGATACTTCACTTTCGAATCTTCCAGCTCTGCTAACTCGGGATATCCATAAGGAACAAGGATACCTGTAATGTTGCCTCTAGAAGGATCATCTACTGACTTCCATGCTGCCAAGCTCCAGTCCATGCCAGTGACTCTATTCCGTCCTATCTTCATGCCCGGTATTAATGTATTGCCTGGATGTTCAAAACTCTGCCACAGGGAGTTTTCCGGGTTATTATCACTCTCCTCTTTCACAACAAGGTTTCCCGAATCCAAAAGCTGTGCAACTGGATCCCTAGCAGGTGTTGATGTGTTGGAAGACCAAATGATGCTTCCACTGCGATTGACAAGGACAAGAAGTCCTTGGTTGGTAAGCCTTACAACACCTGATGAATCGTTAAGTGGAGATTCTCTGTTGGCAACCCACACTGCTGTCTGGACTGATATTTTGCCATACCATATCCCCAAGTATCGGTTTTTGGATTTTCCGGGGCTGAAAAATCCTAATTCATAGGTGCCACCAGCCGAGACTATGGTGTCTCCATCTCGAATTGACAGGGCTGTGTTAATGGTGTCAATAGGGGTGGCTACTTCTACAATCAGAAGCAAGGTGGAGCAAAAAAGAAGTATGGAAATGCAATCCCTCAGAAATCTCATGATTCTTTTAAGCAGATCGCTTTGTTGTGTTACAAAATGGCTGGCTTTGCTAGATGTGAAGAATATTGGTCTCAAGAAATTGCCTACTTAGCACCACAATCAGTCTACCGCTACAGCAACGTTTCACTGCTGAGGTAAACGATTTAACACCACAGTCAGTCTACCGGCACAGCAAGTCTACCGGACAGCAACGTTCCACTGCTGAGGTAAACGATTTAACACCACTGTCAGTCTAGCGGCACAGCAATGTTCCACTGCTGAGGTAAACGATTTAACACCACAGTCAGTCTACCGGCACAGCAAGTCTACCGGACAGCAACGTTCCACTGCTGAGGTAAACGATTTAACACCACGGTCAGTCTAGCGGCACAGCAATGTTCCACTACTGAGGAAAACGCTCTCGTTGATGAAATTCACATGGAAAATTCATAGACAGTCAACACTACGGGGAACTAAAGTAGAGGCTTTTTTTACTAGTAGTCTAAAGTATTTTTAAAACTAGCACAGTTAAAAAAATATTTCTCAATCAAGCATAATCTAAGAAGTACATGCGTGATCTACGGTTTGTCGCAACATGTACTCAACGTATACTCTTGGTTTTGCTGTATCAGCAAGTAGTTCGTCCAGTACTCGTGGAGCCCACAACACACCACATCTAATGCAATCATCAACTTTGTCTCTTCACTAACAGAAGTGCCAGTGATTGTCATCGTTGCTGCGCGGTGGCCCTTAGGCACCAATAAGTGTATGTACAGCGCTGCATCAATCAATCAATCGATCATTTACCATCGACACTATCGAATACTGGGGTGACATTTTTCTATACATGCTCTATCCATTAAAAAGAAAAAGAAAAGACAGAAATATAAAATCGACTCCATGTCTTGACTCTATTCACTGAGATCTATATACCCAAGTTACAAGCTGAAGTATATGCAGAATATTTACAAGACTAAAATCTTCTATTTACTAAAAATATTATACATTTGTTCATATTCTATCATGGCTCAAATTAACTTCAATAGTTCAAGAACAACAGCATATATGACTCGAGTAACAAAGCGAGATTTGTTTGACAGATCTAGGGATTGCTATTGTTGCTGCTAGGCCACTGCTCTCTCTTTTAAGTGTTACCTCGAGGATAGGTTGGTTAGAACTAACCAGTAAATCCATATAAAACCGAAGCTAAAAGGAAAAAGAAAGGAAGAGAGGAGAATTTTGGGACTGACCCTTATGTGAAACAGCAGAAATTTCACGCTATAGTTAATAATGATCAGAAAACAAAACACCAGACATGATACCAAAAGCAAAAACCAAATTCAGGCTGCCATTTCAGCAATATCTGTGATTAACTACATACTGCAAACAATCTGGAATCTCCTCAATCACACCATCTCCTTCAAAACATAACTAAGTGTCTAGCTAGAAGATGTGCAGCTCGATTCACTTCCTCCTGACACACAGAAGTGAAAGATTCCTGAAATCTCATTGCAACTCCTTGCATTCATCCAAAAAGAAGCCCCATTTGCAATCAGTGCTCCATACAACTAAAGCAGAGACCAAAAACAAACCAAGGTCCACTGCCATATCTCTAAAACCCAGTATGAAGAATTAATCAGTCCGTTAAGCTCCACAATATACGATGCTCCTACCCCCTCCATTCTAAAAGAAACAGCTGCAGAACATCACCCACACAATTCACCACGACAGTTCCATCCATAACCATAATATCCCTTTTCATTAAAAATAGCTATCATTATATGGTTATCTCAGTCAAGAGGCTGCTAATAAACACAATTTTGAGCCGAGCGGAAACAAGCTTATCCTACAATGAAAGTGGATGGCTGCATTGCTAGTCTCATTCCCCACTCTCTTAACTCTAGGTAGCGAGCATTTATGCGGGACCCCATAAATCTGAAATCAAAAATTTGATTGTCCTACAACTAAAAGCTCTGTCAACTTCAAGTGCCACTCCACTATGAATCCCCATGCAAAAATAAGCACTCTGTAAATAACATACAGATCATCAGCTTCAAAACAAGATCATGCTTCTGGGGCACAATCTCCTAGATCTATTGGTTGTTGATGCTTCAATTCTGAGGAATGAACAGATAATTTCCTTAATATAAGGTGCTTGTTCATGGGACTTATTTTGAAATTGTCAGTCGATACAGTTCTCATGTATTTAGAACCTAACCTATAATCACACAACTTCATGATCTGTATCAACATCGTAGAAGCCACGTGAAAGGAACACTTTAAACACTAAAACTAAGAAATCAGCATCTATACGGCTTCCTTCATGTTGGTTGAGCCCCTCGAAACATCAAAACTAGGCGCAATTTTGGGGAAATTATTTTATGTGAACAAAATGGAATAGCAATCTACATCATACACATATGATCCTTATGGAGATGTCCTTGCTCTTATCAAGCTGTAAAGAAATAGATAGCTTGTCTAACCTCAGGTATCAGTTACTAGTGCAATTTATCTGAACACTGCATATTAGATGCCCAAGCCTCTCCCTCTACTTGACCATGTTTAGCTTAGTGCTGCATTTGATCAGAAATTACTCCAATTAGAACCTAACATCATCAATGTGTTTATGCTGCATTTGCTCTATGAATATGTTGGGAAAGAAGGTCGATGGTTTAAGGTACACTGATAAGAGCTTTATTTCAGACCATACAAAGAGTTTCCGAAATGATAGAGAATAATAAAGCAAGCTCATTCCAGTAAGAATCCGATGCAAAACTTTAGCAAATCCATATAAAGAGGAAAATGTTCCGAGATTTAACTAATGCTTGGTAGCATATTATAGGGGCCGTAATTTATGTAAATACATGCTTTACTTGTGCTCAAGCAGTTGCAGTTAGGATTTTTAAGTTCACTAGTAGAGTATTTCTCGCTTGAGATCTAATTCCTTTATGACCCCCTTCTTCTCTGGAATACAGAAGTTTTATCATCCCATTATGACAGCTTTTTACTCAAATACGTGACATGTGCCCAGCTCGCACACAATATTTCATACTGTTGAAGATTCTGAAGAAATCAAGACAGATTTGAATATGATCTGAACTTGATTTATGGGAAATGAATATAGAAAGTCAGATTTCTTTTTCATAAATCAAGTCCAAATAATAACACCTATTTATGTGTAATTAATAGCATTTCTAATATAGATTTGTACACGCTGTATATAATCAGGAATATATTCTGAAATAAGATTGAGAAGTAAAAATTCAAGAATTCTCCACATGGTATCAGAACTATAAACCGAGCATACTTTTTTTCTTTTTTGAACCTATCTTTCTCTGGATCTAGAATTTCTTCTCTTATCTTCCAATCTGTTCTGACAATCCTAGTAGCAGACCTATCCAGATCTGAAAAAAAACATATTTGAAAACACTTCAAAAGAAACTAAAATATCAGGGGAATTCCAAAATTTACAGTCATCCTACCGACTAAATGGAAGAAACTATCTGGAGTGGTCACAGATAGTAAAAACCTTTCTCAAAGGAAAGGGAAAGATTAATCATTTGATGGACAATCCTCTAAGTCCAGAAGACCCAAAGTTTACACTATGGGATGAAGAAGACGCCATGATTATATCATAGCTATGGAACTCTATTATGCCAGAAGTCTATGGGCCTTATATGTTTCTGGTTACAGCAAAAGACATGGGATGCAATGAGACAGACCTACTCTAAAGTGAAGGATGTTGCGTTAATTTATGAGATTAAGATGAAGCTTTTAATGAACAAACAAGGTAATATGATGGTAATTGAATATTACAATACTATGAAAAGTTTCTGGATGGAATTAGACTATTATCAGGATTTTAAGATGCAGTGTAGTGATGATGCTGTGATTTTAAAGAATTATGTTAAAAGAAAAAGGATCTTTGAATTTCTTGCAGGACTCAACATAGAATTTGATCAAATACGAGTCCAAATACTTGGGAAGGAATCTCTGCCCCCACTCAATGAGGTATTCTCAGTAATAAGTGCTGAAGAAGAATGGAGAACTGTAATGCTAGATGTACCAAATACTGAAGGATCTGCTATGTTGATAACTAATAGCAGAAACATGGGTGATGCCATGAATGGTGCAAAAGTTGGGAAGATTGAAGGGAAAAAATTCCCTAAAGATGATTTGTTTTGTAACTATTGCAAGAAAACAGGTTATACAAAGGAGACTTGCTGGAAACTTCATGGAAAGCCACCAAGTATGGGGCGTAATAATAGACACAAATGGAATCTTGATGTCAAGAGGACATGCATGCACACTTAACAAATTGAGAACAGACAGCCCGTGAGTCCAACATCCTAGAAGTGGGGGGGTTCAACAAAGAAGAGATTGAACGCTTAAGGACGCTACTCAACACCATAGAGAAACCATTTGGGTCATGCTTTCTTGCTCAAAATGGTAAAATTCTAATTTCTCATGCATTTAATGCCTCAAACAAGGACCATTCCAGCATCTAGGTCATAGACTCAGGTGCGACAGACCATATGACTCATTCTGCAGGTTCCTTCAAATCATATCAGCCTTGTCCTAGCAGTAAGAAAATCACATTTGCTGATGGATCTCTAATCACAACAGCAAGACAGGGAACAATCACTCTTAATCACTCATTGAACCTTAAACAAGTGCTACATGTCCCTAACCTTATTGCAAACTTGTTATCCATTCAAAAGCTAATCAAAGACATATATTGTAGTGTAACTTTCTTCCTTGATCACTGCATATTTCAGGACCTAGCTACGTGGAAGATGATTGGGCAAGCTAAAGCCAAGGATGGGTTGTACATGCTTGGAGTGCAAGGCAACAGTAGTAACTCTCACCCTCTATTATTTATTTCAATCAATTCTAATAAGGATGATGTTTGGAACCATCATCATCATTTAGGACATCTTTCATTTAAGACTCTTAGTCACATGTTTCCATCCTTATTTAAAGATCTTAATGTGGAACAATTTCAGTGAAATTTGTGAGTTTGCAAAGCATCATAAAGTGCCTTTTCCTATAAGTGATTCAAGATCTATGTATCCATTCCATATAATTCATTCTGACATGTGAGGTCCATATAATGTTCCAAATATTTCAGGAGCAAAGAGAATGAATTCATTCTGACATGTGAGGTCCATATAATGTTCCAAATATTTCAGGAGCAAAGAGATTGTGACATTTATTGATGATTGTACCCGAATGACTTGGGTTTATCTTCTTAAAAGAAAAGTTTATGTAAGTCACATCTTTCCAAACTTTACAAAAATGATAAAGAATCAATTTGGGGTTAGCATAAAGGGGATTAGAACTGATAATGCTATGGACTACTTTAGTAAGATCCTATCACCATACTTTGAAAAAAAAGGAATTATTCATCAATCTTGTGTTAATACTCCTCAACAAAATGGATTAGCCGAAATAAAAAACAGACATCTTCTCGAAACTACTCGAGCTTTACTTTTTCAAAATCAAGTTCCAAAACATTATTGGGGAGAAGCTCTTTTAACATCTACTTATTTGATTAATAGAATACCTTCAAGAGTTATTGGTTTCAAAAGTCCTTTAAACTATTTATCAGAATTCTTTTCAAAGAATAATTTTTATCCTAAAATTCCACCAAGAATTTTTGAGTGTGTCACCTATGTCCATATTCATAAACATCACGGAGACAAACTTGATGCTAGAGCTCTTAAGTGTGTTTTCATAGGGTATTCCATCACAAAAAAGGGTTACAAATGTTATCATCCACCTTCAAAATGATTACTTGTGTCAAAAGATGTCACTTTTAATTAAAACCAATATCTCTTCAAGACTTATCTTCAGGAGGATAACACAGACACAGAAGATAAGAATACAAATGTTTTTGATATTTTTTCCTTCCAAATCCCATCTCGGCAACAATATCTTTGAATTCACCACCCACTAAGTCTCCAAACCTTATTAGAGAAACTCTGCAGGGTGAAACTACTACTACTAACCAACCTCTTCAGGTATATAGAAGAAGGGTACAGCCTGTTCAATCTCTCTTACATGCCCAAGAATCTGAACTAGAGCAAGGTAATGAAACTTCACATCCATCCTTATCTATTCTTAATACTAATGATTTTGATCAGCCAATTGCAATCAGAAAAGGGATAATAAGAGAATGCAGTAAGAATCTCTTATATTTTACAGCTAACTTTATGTAATTTGAAAAGTTCTCACCATCACACAGAACCTTTCTCTCAAAGATAAACATCATACATATCCCAAAAACCTTGCATGAGGCTCCAAGTAATGAGAAATGGAAAATTGCCATGAGAGAAGAGATGAATGCTATAGAGAGGAATCAAACATGGGAAATAGTTGAGTTACCAAAAGAGAAAAAACTAGTAGGGTGTAAGTGGGTCTATACTCTGAAATATAAAGCTGATGGCAAGCCTTAAAGGATATAAAATCAGGCTAGTAGACAAAAGGTATGCACAAACCTGTGGGATAGACTATCAAGAGACATTTGCTCCAGTTGCTAAGATGAACACCATTCGAATTTTGTTTTCTTTATCTGCTAATCTTGGATGGTGTATGCAGTAATATGATGTAAAGAATGCTTTCTTACATGGAGAGCTTGAAGAAGAGGTGTTTGTGGATCCACCACCAGGGTTCAATCACTCTGTACTTCCTCACTAGGTATGCAAACTAAAGAAGGCACTCTATGGACTAAAACAACCACCTAGAGCCTGGTTCGAAAGGTTCACACAAGCCGTGGTTTCAATGGGATATCAACAAAGTCAAGGAAATCATACTTTGTTCGTCAAACACTCCATTTCAAGGGGGGGGGGTTGCTATTCTAATTGTTTATGGTTATGACATTATAATAACAGGTGATGATCTTGCAAGAAGAGATATATTGAGAAGAATACTTTCTGCAGAATTTGAAATCAAAGAGCTGAGGAAGCTGAAATATTTTCTTGGCATAGAAATAGCACATTCAACAAAAAGGATTGTTATCTCTTAATAGAAGTATATTCTGGACCATCTAAAAGAGACAAAAATGATAGACTGTAAACCATGTGAGACACCTATTGACCTAAAGCAGAGACTTGACAATGATGAGAAAGGAGTCATAACTGACAAGGGACAATACCAAAGGCTAGTTGGTAAGCTGATCTACTTAGCCCACACTCGTCCAGACATTTCATATGCAATGAGTGTGGTGAGCTAATTCATGCATAGCCCGAAAGATTCACACCTACAGGTAGTTTATAGACTTCTTATATACTTAAAGTCTACTCGTGGAAAAGGAATCTTGTATAAAAAAACATGAGAATCTGAAACTTGAATGCTACACAGATGTTGATTATGCTAGTACCTTAACAGATAGAAGGTCAATATCAGGTTATTGTACTCCGCTGGGAGAAAATCTTGTGACATGGAGAAGCAAAAAACGAATTTTGTTTCAAGATCAAGTGCAAGATCAAGTGCAGAAGCAGAATTCAGATCAATGGCACTTGGAATTTGTGAGTTACTATGAATAAAGATTATCCTAGAAGATTTAAGAATCAAATGGGAAGAACCGATGAGATTGTACTGTAACAATAAGTCTGCCATTGGAATAGCACATAATCTAGTACAAACTAAATATGTGGAAGTGGACAGACACTTCATCAAAGAAAAAATAGAGAGTGGACTGATTTGCATTCCTTATGTGCCTGTTGGGGAACAACTTGCTGATATACTTACTAAAGGAGTGCAGAATCCTTCATTTAAAGGTATCTTAGACAAGCTGGGAATGAAGAATCTCTTCCATCCAGCTTGAGGGGGAGCGTTGAAGATTCTGAAGACATCAAGGCAGATTTGAAAATGATCTGAACTTGATTTATGGGAAATGAATATAGAAAGTCAGATTTCTTTCCCATAAATCAGGTCCAAATAATAACACCTATTTATGCGTAGTTAATAGCCTTCCTAATATAGATTTGTAGATGCTGTATATAATCAGGAATATATTCTGAAATAAGATTGAGAAGTAAGAATTCAAGAATTCTCCACACATACTAACACTTCAAGCAATTGTAATGATGTTTTCTGGGGCACAGTCTCCCAAAGTTGTTTTCTCATTTTCCCTCTCATTTGGTGGTGTTTAAAGCTGGAATCATGACCTGAAAACTTTTGTTTTGGAATCAACATAGAACATTCTTGCAGATTACTGCTTCCCCATGCATTATAAATCAGGCAAAGCGTTCTTCTTACTCTAGCTTTTAATAATAAAACTAGGTAACGACAATCCCTGGCAAAACAACTCCAACCCCAAATCCAAGAGTCTATCTCTTGTCAGCTCAGCTCAAATATGTAGCTGATAAGTTGAGCTATGGTAAAATCAAACCTAAATTTAACAATGTTTCCTCAGCTTTTAGCTCATATTCAGCAATAAATTTCTAC
>CM031987.1:2404867-2577417 GCA_018804465.1 Populus tomentosa | reverse complement strand
TTTTTTTTTTTTTTTTTCTATTTATTTTAAATATGCTTATTTTATTTTCCCATCATTGATGAGACTTGTTTCATCTCTTTAGACATTGGAACAGATGCTTGTAATGCCTGCGAATCATTGAGGAGTGTTTGATTCCCTGGATTTACTTTTCATTTTTGGCTGTTTGTTAGCATTTTGCAAGGTGACCTCCATTGTTTAGCAGGCAGGGATGATTCAAGTTCAACAGTTGCTGTCTAGGCTGATCAGAATAGAGAAAATTTATAAATTTTTCTTTCTTGGGATTGTTTAGAGAGTGACTTGGTCTTAATTGAAATATAAATCGGTTTTCGTCGAATAAAAAGAAAGAAAAAATTCGGACACAAATATTATAGGAACCTTGTTGAAAACCAAAAGATAGTTTGCCCTAACAAAGCTCAAATCACTTTAGAGCTTAGAGGGAGGGGAGCAGAGTTCTAAAAAAAGGGCATTACAGGTTGACGTGCACACCAAGGCAAACACAAGAAGATTCCTCTAAATTTAGCGAAGACTCTTCTCCACCAGCCAATTTTCACTTCCTTCTTTCTTTCTTTTTCTTTTACATTATACATACATAAATATTCTCCGCTATCTAAAATCCAATATTCCCTTCTATCTCCCTCTCTTGCATCTCTTGCCTTGCCTAGTATTATTTCTTGCCCTGCTGACCACACATGTTCACGTAAGACACACAACACGCCCACATTCCTTCACTGGTGCCTTGTTTTGTATCAAATTACTGAGGTGCGTCATCATGTTTTAGCTCTGTCTCTGCTGTTTTTCCTTTGAATATTGGTTGCTGTATTGATTTGGCTTAGTGTTTTGATTTTATGGTGTTTTCTTGAGGAGAACTTTGGTTTTTTCTTTCTTGTAAAGCATATGATATTCATCCATGGTGCTTGAGGTTAATTCATGAAATCCATCCATGGAATTGCTGCCATCATGAATATGGATCATGGTTATTGATAGACATATATTTCGACTGGATCTTCTCATGCTTACTGAATCTAGCTGCTTAATTACATATCTGAAATCTAAGAGAAATTAAGCTATTTATTAAATGGAGTTTACAGTTGCATAAGATAGGATTGGATTTATAAAAGCTGTCCAGGTGCTTTTAGTTCCCTCCATTTGCGTGTCTAGGATCCCTTTTTAGCTGGCTAACATGGGGTGAAACTTGAATGATTTTGCCATTCTCTTGATGAGCAAATGCCCCCAAGTTGTTCTTTTGAGACTTGCGTCCACAAAATGCTGCTAAGTAGCTTTCCTTAAGGATCTCTAGTCTCTATTTCAAGTTTTGAACCCGTGGATCTCCCTCTACTTCCTAGTGACTGATTCTTATTTATGATTTATCGTGATGTTATTTATAGTATTTAGCATCCAAGATGATGCGAAATCCGTGAATATAAATATGGTGTAATGCACAATCAAGATTGAAATAGTAATGAAAAGTCAAAAATAAAGTTTGATAAGAACTACATTTCTTGAATCAAAACAAAAATACCATTAAAATAAACCTTTAACTAATAAGAAGTATAAAGAGAAGCACTATAAAATCAGTTATACTTTAAATAGTGAGAAAAATGTGTTGGTATTTAAAATCAGGTTATGAAAAACATGTTGGTGCCTTAGTGATACCTGTTGGTTTTCAAACTTAGATTATGAAAGCTTTTTAAGTTAATATAAACTAACATGTCTGAATTTTTTTTATAAAATTTCAGTTTAATTCAAATTAAAAATTATATTTAATAGTATAAAATTAAAAAGTAAATATAATTACACCACAATCTAAATTTCCTTTATCTACCTTTTTTAACGTATATTACACCACAATCTAAATTTCCTTTATCTACCTTTTTTAACGTTTCTCTTAATTAATTTGTAAAAAAAATCAATCACTTAATCTCAATCAATTTGTAAAATTTCCCCAGCTTGATGTTCTATGTTGAGATATTAATTGCAGGTACTTTCCTTATTTCAGTGATAAATAATGCTAGGAGAAGGTACAGTTAATCCCGACGGAGAATTCAAGATCAGTTTTGGTTATCAATGCAATGCCCATAAAGGTTGCTCTTGCCTCGTTCCTAATGAGATTGAAAACCTTCCCGGAAAATTCCCGAGGAATAGCAGCTTCTCTCGCTTGTCCGGTGCTGCCCTAAGTGCGAATGCCACGTTGGCCAACACAAATATCTGCAATGGTGTAATAAGGGAAGAAAGACTTCCCAGCTGGGATTCCCCTAATTCATTTCGCAGGATTCCTTCTTCACCTACTCTTTCAAGGTTGGATGTATTATCATCTTCTCTTCAAAGCAGCATGTCAAACCTAAGTTGCAGTCCAGCCACCCCCAGTCCACCTGAATATGATTCTTCTTCATTAAGATCCATGAGTTCTCCTTCTAGAAATGAAGGTTTTCTTAATGCAATGGAAGTTCAAGTTGCAGGTGGAGCTGCCGGTGAAGACAGGGTTCAAGCTGTCTGCTCTGAAGAAAATGGTTGGCTTTTTTGCGCAATCTTTGATGGTTTCAATGGAAGAGATGCAGCTGATTTCCTGGCTGGCACGTTATATGAGAACATCATACATCAGACTAACTTATTAGACTGTGAATTGAAGAAGGATGTTACTGGAGCTTCAAATGATTTCTATCCTCATGGGCCCTTTCAATATGCTTTTGAGGGAGCTAGGAATAGTCAGGCGGAGAAACCACCAGCGGGAACTTTTAATAAGAAAAATTCAAGCATCGACAACTCCACTAAGAATGGCCCTTTTCCTGATTCATCTGATTCATTTAGACACGGGATGCTAGACAGCCTTCAGCGTGCTGTTAGCCAGGCCGAGAATGATTTCTTGTACATGGTGGAGCAGGAAATGGAGGATCGCCCTGATCTAGTCTCTGTTGGTTCTTGTGTCTTGGTTGGCCTTCTTCATGGGATGGATTTGTATACTCTTAATCTGGGTGATAGTAGAGCTGTATTGGCAACATACGATGACGAGGACAGTGAGATGAAGGGCTGCCGGCGACTGAAAGCTATCCAGCTCACTGACTGTCACACTGTCGACAATGAACTTGAAAGAACTAGAGTGTTGTCTGATCATCCGGATGACCCGGCAGTGATTGCAGGTGGAAAAGTTAAGGGGAAATTGAAGGTCACTCGAGCTTTGGGAGTTGGATACTTGAAAAAAGTAAAATATTATTCATGCAATTTATCTCTTTAATCAATTTAGGAATGGCATTTGAAACGAACCATGTTGACCACTGTGCCTGAACCTGAAATTCTTAGTCTATTTGTAACGTTTGGCTTTTTTTATGTCACGCAGAAAAACCTAAACGATGCACTGATGGGTATTCTTCGAGTTCGTAATCTCATAAGCCCTCCATACATTTCTATTGAACCATCGCTGAATTTGCATAGAATATCAAAATCGGATCACTTTGTTATCGTTGGCAGCGATGGTTTGTTTGATTTCTTCAGTAATGACGAGGCAGTAAAGCTTGTCCATTCTTACATCCTGAGCAACCCCAATGGCGATCCAGCAAAGTTTCTGTTGGAGCAGCTTGTAGGCAGAGCTGCTGAATGTGCAGGTAAAATATTTAATATGGCATCTTTCTTTCTTTCTTTCTCATTTCATTCATTATAAATAAATCCCTCCAGGAGCAAAAGATTAATATTGTTGCTTCAAATCTCAATAATTTAACATTGGTATCGTAGGTTTCAGCTTGGAAGAATTGATGAATATCCCAGCTGGTAGGAGGAGAAAATATCATGATGATGTGACTTTAATTGTGATTATACTTGGAGCAAACCAGCGCACCTCTAAGGCATCAACTTGGGTGTGAGTCTGTTTACTTTCTTGCAATAGTATTTGGTTGTCTCTGCTCTCTAGTTACAGGTTTCAAATTGTACATATCTGATACCAGACCATGTCGATCACTGGGAAATTTGATCATCTTCCAACTTTTTGTTTAATATCTGAATTAGCATGAGTGTTTTCCTTTCTTCTTAACCGTGCATGGGTGTCTAAAATAGGACTTTTCATCTTTTCTTTTGATTAAAGTGATGGGATCTTTCCTATAAACAAAACAAAGAAAGAAACAGAAACTTTCCAGAAAAATAATCAAGCATTCCGGATGGAGCAATCTGTGTATTTTATTTCACTAGAGAGCCACTCGTGCTAGCTATATCACAGGTTGCACTTTCGAATGGATGGTCCAGCATTGTTGCAGCTTCCTGTCTTTTTATGCCAATTCGATCCCACTAGTTTCTGCTCCTATCTTCCTTTTTGGTTTCTCTACCTCAAAAGCTTCTGAAAGTGGAACTACTATTAAAAACATGCTTCTGCTTTTTGTGATTTTTCATCTTTATTTCACTGGCTTCTGCAAGCTCTTAGGCCCACAAACAAATGATTCTCTTTATAATCACACACAAAGTAGTTGATTTAGAATCTTAATAATTGGATTGCCAATGATCGTGGGAACCAAAAACAATGGGCAGCAATAGGCTGTTTCTGTTTGTCATGTTACAGAACAGAACAAGTTTCCAAGGGAAGGCATTGTCTTTTGCAGGAGTGGAAGTGATGCTCTCTTAATGAAATTAGGGGCATGAGTGGATTTAACTTGAAATGAGAATTGGAAACAAAAAGGGTTCACTCATCTTTCTTTGCCTTCACCAATCATAATATAATCACTATTTATTCTGATCGTTCACTGCTGCCTTTTTCTCATGCTTTCTTTTTCCTCCATGAAACAAGAAAACTGCTGAGCATGCTATGTACTGTTTACCCTCTTGTGCTAGTTAGATACCAAATCCTCAAATAATAAAGAAGATCATAGGAGACAACACATGTAATAATACATGTAAATTACTTGTCAATATGGAATTTAGGAATGATCATGCAACTAGGGAGCTGGGATTGCCGAGATTTTTGCAGGGCCAAGGGTATCTGAGAGGTTGACAGGCTACGAAATGAAAAGGTTGAAAGATTCTTTGATTATGCTCGTGAACGGAATTTTATGTTGCTTCAACTCAAATCAGTACTCTATAAAGGCTGGTCAAATTATATGCTTTTGAATGGAACACAATTACATGATGCCATGATTATATCCATCAAGTGATGTTAGGGGCAACAGCATCCCTTGCGGGGTTCTCCAAGCAGAACAGGTGAGGGCTGCGAGGCTTTCCTGTCTCTCTGCATATAACCAGAGGCTCTTACATATATACCATGCATGATCTTCTGCAGTTAGTAAGCTAATACCATGTAGTATATATACTAGGGAGTTGTTCTACTAGAAGCTTAAAGGGCATGCAACAACCAAATTCATACATCAAAACCCAAATCAATTTCTACAAGGAAAAGAAAATCTTCCAAACTTGCTTCAAAACCATACCATGCAAAAGAGTTTTCTTATCATCGTTCCAATGTCTCCCCTGGCAATATTATCCTACATTCTATCATCTATACTACTCTCTCCATCACCATTAGTACAGAATCATTCTCCATTCTGATTACATGATGGAACATCCATTGACATTTTCATCACTGAAAATGTTGAAAGAGTCCACCTGTGCTGTTTGATTTGCATTTGTATATGGTGCTGGAGCAACATGATAATTAAAAGGAGCAGGACTTCCATAAGGATATGCCATATTACAACTTGATGCATACACTTGAGGACTGGAGTAACCTAGTGGCCATGGAATCGAATGCTGACGTGTAGGGTTGAGATCACTCGGGCCCATAACTTGATTCATCCCCACACCATGAGTTTGATATTCACTGCCTGCAGATGTACCAGAAGATGGTGAGCCTGAGCCCCCCGTAACATTGCTGCCATCATTACCTTTCTGTCCTTTCTTTTTCTTCTTTTTACATGCACTGTCTGCCCCACCACCCTCAGGTATACTGCCCTTGTTATTTCCTCCCGGCAACTCCTCTCCGGCGGTGGAATTTTCCGGTGGCTTCTTGCCCTTTTTGGTCTCCTCACCTAGTCCCTCCACAGAGAATCTCACAGATTTTTTGCAGCCACTATCATTCTGATTGTGGTCATTTGTGCTGTGCATGCCTTTTGCTTTGCCTGATTCTTTCTCCTTTGTAGCAACCTTTTCAGGCCATATCTCTGCATGTTTACCTGTTTTCATGAGTTTCTTGATTAAGGTCCCTGCTTCAATGTTGCCAGTAACTGTGACTCTTTGTTGCTGCGAATCAATGCTTGTTGTGTAAACACCTGAATTCATTTTACATATAGCATATATAATTGTGTCAGCATATGTATGCATAGAGTACAAAACACAAAGGGTTTGCATGTTCTCATTTTTGCCAACAAAATAAGAACAAATATGATAGAAAACCTAACTAGAATAACCTCTTTAACAACGTTTTTCAATATTTTAAGAGAAACAAGCAGCAGCAGCAAGTTTCTCTTTGTTATTACCATCGATGCTTTGTAAGACTTTCCTGACTTTTCTCTTGCAACCTTGGCAGTGGATAGATACTTTCAAAACCCATGTCTGAAATACAAAGAAATTAATAAAGTCAGAACAAATTAAGGGTAATTAAGCAGTGATTAATTACTAGAGCGGTAATCAGTAACCTTGCATTTCAGAGCTTTAGGGACTTCTTGAACGGACGTTGTTGCAGCCATTAGTGACTTTTGAAGAAGACCGAGCAGCTTGTAAAAGTAAAAGAATGAAGGGATGATGATAGCTTGAAGGCTTTCAAGTGGTTTAAAAAGAAAGCAAAGAATAGATCGCGTTGAGTTAATCCCCCTATTAATTGTCCGTACGTGATTGTAGTCTTTTATGTAACAATATTTCAGTCTTGTGAATGACACAGAGACACATTAAAGCATCTTTACTTTCCATGCATGGTCTGATTTTTTATTTTTATTTTTCTCTAAATATATTTAGGTATCCTATCCTTCCACCATCAACCTTTACAAGATTTTATAGACATCATTTCTATGCTAATAAGAGCATCAAGTTTGGTTTGGTAACAAGTTTGAATGAAGGGCAAAAAATCAACAAGGCGTGATCTTCATGTATAATTTATACTTTATTATTGTTGGTATGGATTTTGATGAACTTTAAGACAGAAATCTCAAGAGTCATTTAATTCTATATACGCAAACAAATAAGAACCACCATGCATGGGTGGATGCATCCATGTTTGTGTGGAGAAAACCGAGAGGTGGCCAGAGAGATGCTGGCATCTTAATAAGACACAGTGGTGGCTGGTGGGAGAAATTTAAAGAGGCTTGTTTTTGGTGTATCATCTGATGGTGTCATCTCCGGGATAGTACAACTAGGTAGAGAGATCCTCTGTTAAATAGGCAAAGCACCTCATCTCTTTCTCTTCAGTCAGAACTTTGGGGCATTCTAACACGTAAACAATTTCTTGGAAACATAAGAATGTCAAGGTCGATGGAGAAAGCAAATAATTAATTATGACAATGGCTATTAATGGTGGGGGTTGAGAATTCATGGCTCCTCACAGGCCATTATTCAATCGGTTGTTAGAACTTTCAATTATATTTCTCTTGTCAAGACTAAACAAATCCCCAGCTTGGTGCCTGTCAAGATGATTTCTTCCTTGTTCTCAAGCAAATATCAATTAAAACAGGTGAGTGAGGATGACATGTCCTGCAATAACACCAGGATAAGAGCTGCATTTGTATGGAGTTATAGGAAGCAGAAACAAAAGGCTGAAGTATAAATTTCAAGGAAATGGAAAGACAACCTGAAATGCGTCCCTTTTAACGAGGCAAGTTATGTGCATCCTGATCTAATTTCCTTATCCAAAGTCAAATCAAGCAGTAGAGTTATAACCATAATTAAAGAGGAATTGAAGAGACCTGTGAAGTTATGATTGCAGTCAGCACTCAGAATCTCAGACAAAGTATCCTCTATGATTGCCTCACTTTCCACAAATCAAGGACGCAATAACTGTGGAAGGCCGTAACCAGTTGCCTCACTGGTCCCTTCCTTCACCAACCATATCGCAGAAATTACCACAAACCAAATGGTTTATGTAGGTAATGTGTCCTTGATTTGTGGTCGTTCCAATGGGTGCTACACTACTGCAATGCTAGTCCAAGAGCAAAGACAAGACAAACATGCGCCAACACGTGAACGAGGTAAAAGGTTAACCTGTGGTAGTTTTATGGTTGCTATTTGACAAATGAGTTTAAAAAAAAGCTAAAAATTATATATATATTTTTTTATAATCAAGATTTTAAGAAATTTTTTTAAGTGAAATCCATAAAAGGAATGAAGAAACTATAGCAAGGACAGAAAACAGTTTCATCCATACCGCACTATCAAAAGAACCCTAAAAGTTCCAGCACATTAACAGAGAAAAAAAAGGAAAGAAGAAACAAAGAAATGCCAAAATTTACTTTATAATGGGCCTCCCCAGGATGATAAATATTCAAATATATGAAGAATGCTTTAAATGAAATTATTCGGCAAATGACATGAATTTCAGAAAACAGTTCCTGCCTTGTAGTAGAATCCAAGGACGTAGTTGAAGAGTTTGACTCAGCTGCCTGAGAAAGCGCCAGGAAAAGAAATTGATCGATAGATGTAAGAGCTAAAGTACAAGAAATACTTGCTCCATAACAAAACATCTTAATTTTCATCCTTCTTCTCGATATCCTCTTCAGCTGAAGTATGCACTTCCTGATCTTCTACATCAACCTTGGGTTCTTGTGCCTCTTGAGCACCATCACCTGCACTGTCCTGAAGCTGCAAGAGTTCATAAATCATCAACCTCGGGGCTTACATTTACTTCTAAAATCATTTTGCAAATTAGCTAATGAAACGTATGCATAAGGCACATGAAGAAAATTCTCAAGAAAACTTTACCCCCAAATTTCGAAGGCTAGCAGTAACATCTTCTTGTTGTTGCTGCAGTGTGTTCTTCAGTTCTTGGAATTCCTAGTTTTGATCAGGATAGATATGTTAAGAAACGGTAATAATAAAAGGAAACACCAAAGGTATTTGCTTGAGTAGGACTTACTGTTCGAAGTTGAACAACCTCGACATTCAATGACTTCTTCAATTCCGACAACTCCTGAATGAAGCAAGAAATTTGTGCACAAGTTCAACTGAACTACACCTCATCCCAACTACTATTCGATAAAATATGAAGTATAAAGGGATAGATGGAGGTATCTAATAAACGAGCCACTATTGCATGAAAATACAGAATTCATTTTCACCTGGATTAGTTTCTTGCATAACTTACATGTAACTGGTAAACACTTGAAGTACAATATTTATCTTAAGTTTGTAAAACCACGTGAAGATAGAAAGTAGTTGAAGCAAAAATGGAGAGATTATGACATGTTCTCTGGTTCATTCCAGGTAATGTTGCAGGGCATATATTACAAAAAGAAATTCATCGCAATTCATTACTTTTCCAGGGATCCATGAAACATTGAGGTCAAATATGAGGTTGGAGTTGAAATATTTGCATAACTGTAGACATTTGTTTAATCTACAAAATTTAGTGAAGAAAATAACAGCAAGACTCAAATAACAATTGAATGCCAAAAGGCGTGGAGAATGATCTGTCGACACTGATAAATTGAGTGAATTGCACATTGTCATTAAAAAACAGCAGTGTGCCATTACTTGCTGCATGCAGCCTAGACACTTAACTGCTTCCGCAAAAACATTTTCCAGTCAGTCGACACAAACTCTTCCAAGCATGAGTGAACATCACCAAGATTCTAGTCTTTTAGTTCACCTTAAACTAAGCAATTCAAATCCCATGCACTACTTTACTCTTTCTTTTTTCATATAATCTCAACAAACAAACGATAAAATGATGAAATTGTGTATCTATTCCATTCTATGAAATAGAAAAAACAAATTGCATGTTTAGTACAACACACAATGCCAAAAGACCTTGACATTGCAGCAGCCTAGACACATCAACATTTTCCAATTTAACTTTCACACACTTTGTTTTATTTATTTATTTCAATTGGGTTAAACAGAAACGCAGATATTAGCGATAGAAACGTATTCACAAAACAATATCAATAGCAATCCTGAAAAGGAACAGACGTCAAGTATCAAAATCAGAATAATAATCTTCTATACAGATCATAATTTTTTTAAGAAAAAAATATTTACTTACGTCGCGATAGATTTTAACTTGAGTGTCGAGCTTCGATCTCCAGCTTTGCAAATCCTAATTACACATTTGAATGTCTGTTTTTTATAATCAAATTCAAACCATGATAAAATCGGAGGCCAAAAAAAAAAAAAAAAAAACCTGCTTTAAGCCTTGGACTCTATTAAGAAGCTCAGTCCTGGAATCATTTAATTCCTAAAACAAATAAAAATTAACAATTAAAAAAAGCACCGCATTAACAACACTGTAAGCAGCAAAAAGTCAAAAATTAAAAGAGAAGAGCAAACACATACAGCGATCTTTGAACCGATCGGAGTTACGTTCTCTTTCTTCTGCAATAATGGTAAGAAGAAGAGGAAGAAGAAGATACATCAATTATTAGGGTTTGCTATTAAATAAGCAAAAAAGCAAATAGAGGAGAGAACGAGAGACGGTTGTGTACACGAGCGAGAGGAAGAGGAGCAGAGAGAGTGGCAGTGGAAGAATCGGAGTTGGCCATTGATGGAGATTTGATTTGGATTGGATTGGATTGATTTAAATTAGGGTTAAAAAGTAATTAAAGGATTTAAGGTTTGGTTTTTCTAACAAGTTTGGAGATCCTGAGGATGCTGTCCGTTTGTTTGTTGAGAGGTGTGCCAAATAAAAGAAAAGAAAACCTCAAATTTTGAATTTTGGAATTAAGGTTGTGTTTGGGCGGGCAAAACACAGCTTGAAATTGAATCGTAGTAGCAGCAACAGCAAGGATCAGGCTGTCATTATTATTAATGATTAAAGAATAATTAAAAAAAACAAACAAACAAACAAACAGCAGGAAATACAACTCACTGTGCATACACTCAGAAAATTTTATGACTTGGTTTCGAGGAGTAATTCCGTCTTTTTCACTTATCTATTATTCATTAAATAATTGTTCAGGATTTATATATCATTTCAGTTTTTTTAAAATAGTAAAATAATTTATCCAGCCCACAAGTCAAAAAAAAAAAAAAACTATGTTTGTGGACCAAATCTTTTTATCTTTTAAGAAAAAGTAAAAGGATGTTTTGCTATTCTAATAGAAAAAAATAAAAATAAAGCATATGTCCAAAGATATTTATGTTTTTTTATAGATATTTTTTTGTTAAATCCATGTTCATTGAAGGATGACAGCATGCGCATCTCTTGATGGCAAACCTGTGCTTTCATCGTGTCATTAGTTGTGTTTTTTTTTTCTTTTTCTTTTTAAAAAATACATGTTAGTTTTTTTTGTTTTTAATATTTTAATTTCATTTTTTTTTTCTCTTGATTTTTTTTAATTTTTTTTTTCAATTTAGTCATTCAATTATAATTTACCATATATTATTTTATTTAACTTTATGCTTATTCTTTTGATTTTTTATTTTAACCATGTTGATAATAAAACATGGACAAAAGGCAGTAAAAATTAAAGAACTAAAATGTACAAAACAAAAATAATAATCCAAACACAACAATTAGTAAGACAAAGTTTAATACATGGTTTCCTAGTGAAGTTGTTATTTTATAAAACATGTGTGGTGTCGCAACAATTATCCTTTCAAATCAAGATAGTCGGAAATGATATAGGTGGAAAAGATAAGAAATTCTTATTCTTTATCAATAGAATAAAAAGAATGGGAGTTGCTACATAATATTTTGGTCACTAGAAACCCTAACTGGTCTTAAGGTCCAAAAAAAAAGGATTGATTGTGTAAAAAGAAGGTATTAGTATCTTTAATATGTCTTATCTGAGATAAGCTATATTATTTATTTATCTGATATATATAAACTAAGAAAAACTTGTGTTTTCTAACTGTTACTCTATTTAAGGTTTAAGAAAAGTACTATTCAGTAAAGAGATATTTATCTTATCAAATTAAAAAACCTAATTGTTCTAAAACCAACAAAAATAAACTGATTGTTATTTAATATTAGGAATATGTCTTACATATATGTTTATAATCTCGTGTATTAAAAGAAACAAAATAATTTTTATTGGTATTTTTGAAATGTAGTGTAACATTCTTATTCCCGAGATCATACATATCAATGATACTAATGAAAATTGTGGGAATTGTTTTTTTTTTTTTTTAAGCTCATCTAAGGATTACTAAAATTTTAGCAGAGTCTCCCCTATACCAGGAGATTCCAAGTTATCGATAATTATCTTGTACACATTTTATACTCATTCCTTAATCATATCATAATTATATTGCACCTTAACAACAATCATTCATATGTACAAACATAACAACTTACATATTCATTTTCTTTCCCATTTAAACACATATGAAATTCATAATTAAACAAAGATAAGTAATGATAATATTACGAGCATAAAATAGTAAAATCTTTTGTCTCGACATTTAATATAAGGAGGTACTATTACATTTTAAGTCATATAATTACTTAAAGACAATATACATTAATATTCATTTAATTTCTAATTCATACAAAAAGGACTAGAGGGCCTTGGTCACTGCTCTTGGTGTGAATGTGAAGGACCTACAATATCACAACGTTGGAATAATTATATTAAAAGTAAAAATATAGTAGAGATGAGAGAGTTACCTAATATATGCACGCGCGCGCGCGCGCGCACATATATACAACATAATTTCCTGTAATCCACACTTAAATCTTTTTTTACTACGTCTAGAATTTATCATTCCCGAATTCACTTATTATTTTCGTTTCACAAATATTATCAATTATTTTTCACCAAGAACACTCATTATACTGCTTTGTCCCAATTATAGAGAGGTCAGTACCGACATTAATGGTTCTCATCAGTGTCATTGGTCATCCTTACCCTGACCGACTAATCAAATCTTTGGTGATAACGACATCAACTTAATCGGTTGATGTTATTAACCATTTCCAACCTGAAATAGTCAATCACTTTTCCACAACACCTTAGAGATATTTTCGGTAATGCCGATGTCAAGGTTTCTTAACATCATTAGCTTCCTCCTTAAAAAGCTAATCAAGTTTTCATGAGTTTGTCAATATTGACACTATCCATCGATATCATTAATTATTCTTAACCTAAATAGTTTATCAAGTTCAATATTCCTTAACTTTCCATCAAGATCATGCTGATGTTAGCAAATCTTGCTAACATCATCAGCTGTCTATGTTCGGGACCAACTAATCAAATTCAGAGGTGCTTATTTTGAATTCATTACTATAGTTCATTATTCATAATCAAAATCTGTAAGTCTATAAACAAAATCAAATTTCATTCCTCGTTCATTTCATCATATCTTTTTTTTTTCCTTTGGTTTTCTTCGTGAGTACTAAATCCAAAATAGAATAGAATACTAAAATCACTGTTATTTTAGAAAGTATAGGTGCAAAACACCTACTTGCCATAAAAGCTCGGTTCACGCTCCCTTGTTGTTATTGTACTCCTCATATAATTCCTCCTGAATCCACAAGCTCGACCTCTCCTCATAAATTTATATATATTTGGAGTTCTAAAGCTTCAAATTAAGTGGGGTTGGATTCGTCAAAAAGCTAACATCTTAGGGTACAACTTCTTTTATTATAAAACTTTCTATTTCATCTAACTCACTCATTATTAGAATATAAAATTTCAAAACCCCCCCTCCAATTCTCATCTTGGCCAAACATGACCCAAAAGGAACTAAGAGCTTCTTCTTCTTCTCAGGTGAACAATTTTTCTTTTCTAGTTATCATTCACATTACAACAACACATCATGAACAATTAAATAAGGAAAATCATAAGCAGTGTTTTCAAACCCGGCCCCGTGGTTGACCCGACCTAAGGCTCAAGTCCCGAGTTTTGACCAGGTCACCAGGTCAATTTCATTTTTTTTATAAATCAAAATGATGATGTTTTAGTAAAAAAAAAAAAAAAAGTCAACATGTTGCAACAGGGTTTTTGACAAGGTTTTGTCGGGTCAACCCGCCGGGTCAACCAGGTTTTGAACTTTCCTTATTTTTCACAAACCCGACCCGGTTCCAACCCAAGTTCGCCCAGGTCCCAGGTCGACCTACCGAGCCAGGCCGGTTTTAAAACCATGACCATAAGTTCTTCTCCTTTCATTTTCCCTCCTAGTGGTCAGCCACCTTGAACCTCTTTTTTTTTTTTTTTCTCATTACACAATTTCACATTCAAGGTAGTTTACAACACTCTAATTGGTCTAATTTTTGGCAATCTTGCATTTCCCCAAATTGTGTTTAAGAACCCTAATTCTTAATTTAAGAAAAATTGCACAATTTCAAGCCAAATTGAACTTCATTCGTAAGATTAGTTTAACTACTCCTTACTTGAGGGTAGTATGAACTTCACTTCTTAATTAATTGAATAATTTTTGCTCCTTTCCTCTTGTGTGTAGTCGGCCACCCACCTCTTTCTCCTCACAATTCCCACACTTAATTCTTGTGATTTCTCTTGTTAAATGATGTCTTCCTCCCACCACTTGTCTAAGTTTTGTGAAATTTGTTAGGTTTGATGTTTCTCTCTCAAGTTTTTGATGGAAAAAATATGAAAATCTCCCCTCCCTTTTGAATATGATGCTGATTTTTGCAAGGAAAAGAAATAGGGTATTGATAGCCTTATTTCTTTTTAATTACACTTTAGCCCCATTTTTAATTTTTTTTCCACAATTTGAGCCACACCTCTCATGCCTTTCATAATAATATTTTTTTTTCGTATTATTAATATTAACATTATTATAATTATAAACCTAATTATAAATATTTTTTTTTTTGGTTTGTTCTCGAGGTTTTACATGTAGGCCAAAATCCTTTGAAAATTTACAAACTTGTTGTAAAATTTATGCAATATTCTTAAAAAAAAAAAAAACGTGTCAAAGTATTTTTGATTTTTTTTAAAAAAATGCTTAAATAACTTTAGGATTTTTAGCCATATGCAAGAAAAAAAGAAAATATATTTTTTATTTTTCTTACCCAACCTAACTAAGTAGACTTGAAATTTTTGATCATAAATCGAACCCAAAATTCTGGTTTGAGTTGAAAAACAATCGAAAAACAAAACTAAAGAAAAAAAAATATTAAACACCAAACAAACACAAAACTCAAATATTATTGAACAAAATAGATCAAACAAAAAATAAAGAACACGAAGAACACTCGAAAAAACCTAGCAATATGAACTCAAATCAAGACCAGATTTCATGAAATCAAAAGCATATAAAAGGTTGTAAATCATTCAAGGATCAATAATTAAGGGTTCATTCACTTTGATTATCATTAAATCATCACGATTTGGCCAAAATGAGTTTCAGTTCAAAACTAAAATCTTAGGATTAAAAGGCATTATAAACGTGTTGTTGAAACAAATAAATACTAGATTATTAGTTAATCATACATAAAAAAGGATTCTATGCAAATAAATTGATCCAAATCAAGAGGCTAAGGTAAAGTTCTTTCAAAAAAACATGAAGAACATTGCTCAAAACCCAACAAATACCTTCTTATGAGGTAACTACTGCCAAGCCCAGAAATGGACATTTTTTACCACTAAAACATACTTTTTTTATCCCAACAAGTCACAATATCATACACATTTATATTTGAATATAAAAAATCAAACAATCAAAATCAAGCATGAGATACTAAATCTATAAACTAACAACTTAAAACAGCCTACATGTTCATGCAACATGAATTCAAAATTGGTTTTCTAAACTTATTTTGTGAATAAACATACTTAACAAGTTAGGGATAACACACTCTTGCTTAAACGTGTATAACTTAAACTAAACCAAAGCTAAGATAAAATTTATGTATCAAAAGGAAAACTTAAACAACAACTTTAATACATTCAAAGCATAAAAATAACTTTAAAATAACTTAATTGAACAAAAATCAAAGTAATAAAAAAGTGAATGCAACATTGCTTGTTAAGCATTTGAACCTCATTTTATGCTTGTAAACATAAACATAAAACAAAGCAAATAACAAAAACATTAAAACCAGGTCATAAGGGATCTACTTTTGGATCTGCAATATATACCTAAAACAACTACTCTCTCATAGTTTTTCGTTGGAAAGTTTTGCATCTCAAAAGTTTAGAAAGCTTAAGAAAACTTTTGTTTTTGCTCTTGGACCTTTACTCTTATATTTCTTATTGATATTACTCTTCCTTTTTTTCTTTTTTCTTTTTTCTTTTCCCTTTTTTTTTTAGCCTTCTTGATCTTAAAGGGGGGTATATATAGGGTTTGAGAGGTCTTGAATCCATTTCTAACCTCTTGATCTTAAGAGGACTGTTGTGAACCCTTAATAAGAAGCCTTAAAGTGTGAACACATGAAAACAATTTTTTTTTTTGCATGGTAGTTGCACTGTCTAGGCTAACTGAGTTACTCACTTTCAAGACTTCGTCGGAGCAATTCTAACATCATCATCCCTTGAGACCACCTGAATTTGATAGAGGGGGCTGACTGCATTTCGGGATCTTGAACACCATCCCATTCCAACCAAAAATACAACCCTGTCAAAGGTATCTAACCTTCCTTCATTTGGATATATTTTTGCTCAATTTGGAATTTTACAAACTTATTGTTAAATCAATGCAATATTTTTTTTTAACATGTCAAAGTATTTTAGATTTTTTTTTAAAAAAAATGCTTAAATAACTTTAGGATTTTTATCCACATGTAAAAAAAAAAAGAAAATATTTTTCTTACATTTTTTTAACCTAACTCGATTGAGTCAACCAAACTGAGTTTACTCGAAATTTTTGGTTCGACCATAAACCAAACAAAATTTTTTTGTTTGACCCGAAAAACACCCCAAAAACAAAACTAAAGAAAAAAAATAGATTAAACACCCAAAATACACAACTAAAAAATTATTGAACAAAACATATCAAACATAAAAAAATAAAAAAAATAAAGAACCCAAATAACACCCAAAACAAAACCCAACAACATGAACTCAAATCCATCCTAGATTTCATGAAATCAAAAGCACATAAAGGTTGTAAATCATTAAAGGATTAAGAATTAAGGATTCATTCTCTTTGATTATCATTAAATCATCAAAATTTGATCAAAATAGGTTTCGGTTCAAAACAAAAATTTTAAGATTAAAAATCATTATAAACGTGTTATTGATGCAAATAAATGTGCATAAGAAATGGTTGTGTAAATAAATGAACCAAAATTGATTCGAATAAAAATGCTAACACAATGTATTTCCCAAGAACATGAAGAAAATTACCTAGAACACAACAAAAACCCAACTATGAGGTAGTTACTGCCAAACCTAGAAATGGGCATTTTTGGCCTCTAAAGCATGTTTTCTTTATTCCAATAAGTCACAATATCATACATAAACATTTTTGAATCTAAAAAACTAACAAAAAAAAAAACATCAAACAATCAAAATCAAGAATAAGATACCAAATTTATAAATTAACAACTTAAAACAGCTTATATGTTCATGCAACATGTATTAAAAATTAAATTTCTGAACCCATTTTGTGCAAGAACAAGCTCACTAAATTAAGGATAACACTCTTGCTTAAACATGCATAACTTAAACTAAACCAAAGCTAAAACAACACTTATATATCAAAAGGAAAACTTAAACAACTTTAATACATTAAAAACATAAAAATAACTTTATAATAACTTTATTAAACAAAAATAAAAATAATAAAGAGGTGAATGCAACAACCTACATGTTCATGCAACATAGATTCAAAATTAGATTTCTGAACCCATTTTGTGTAAGAACAGGCTCACTAAATTAAGGATAAACACTCTTGCTTAAACATGCATAGCTTAAACTAAACCAAAGCTAAAACAACACTTATACATTAGAAGGAGAACTTAAACAACAACATTAATACATTAAAAACATAAAAATAACTTTATTAAACAAAAATCAAAATAATAAAGAGGTGAATGCAACATTGTTTGTTAAGTATTTTGTAAACATAAACATAAACATAAAACAAAACAAATAATAAAAATAACTAAAGCAGGCCATAAAGAACCTACTTTTGGGTCTGCAATGTATACCTATAACAACTACTCTCTCTTAGCTTTTTTTTTGAAAAGTTTTGCTTCTCACAAGCTTACAAAGCTTAATTATTATTTTTTTTTCTCTTGGACCTTTACCCTTATATTTCTTATTGATATTACTCTTTTCTTTTCTTTTTTCTTCTTAACTTTCTCTCTAGCCTTTTGGATCTTACGGAGGGGTAATTATAGTGTTTTAAAAGGTTTTGAATCCATTTTCGACCTCTTGATCATGACAGTAGTGTTGTGAACCCTTCATAAAGACCTATTAAGGATTCTTTGTGTATGAACACAAGAAAACCAAATTGTTTTTTGCATGATAGTTGCACTGTCGAGGCTAGCTGGGTTTCCCACTTTCAAGGCCTTGTTAGAGAAATTTTGACATCATCGTTTTCTATAACCATCTGAATTTGCTAGGAGGGGGGGTCCACACCTTTTATTTGGATCCATTTTTTGTCAATTTAATGGTCTTTAACTCCACATTCATTTGTTCAAAGGTGCAAACCTTATCAAACCCAAATCTAAAAATTGAGTTATGGCTGATTAGAGACATGATATCGGGGACTTCCATGTAAATATTAGGATGTAAACATCTAATTTCATAGAAATAGGGTTGTAGAGAGGATGTTCCTCTTTTATTTGTAAAAAACCTTATGCTATTTGAAAGTCTAGTACTTCACAACGAGCTCTTGGAATGTGTCAACCTGATCAAGGAAGATTTTCAAGGGCTAACTTATAGCAATAACAAAGAACACAAAGATTGAACTTTAGAAAATTCATAGATTTTTGTTGTTTGTTGCTGCTATCACAATTACAAACCATGAGATGAAAAGGATTCCAAAAGGATTCTAATCAAAATGGAAAGGATGATTTCTGGTCTTGGAGGGAGGTCGAGTAAGTGAGCATGTTTGACACAAAACTTGTAATGGATTCTAAAAGTTAAAGCCTGATTTCTTGCATCGTGATTGTAGCCAATATATCAAAAAACATGTTTATCTCATTTTTGTACCTCTAAGAGAATCAATTAAGGTCAAAATTTAAGCCCCAATGTTAGATGAGATTCATCCCCTTCAACCTTGCCTAGAAATCTGGAAATGAAAGAGCAAAAAGACGTCATTTTTGTCACATCTTTGATAGCCTGCCCTTCCCTCTTTGATCAAAATGAATCGTTTTACTTAATATTAAATAGTGCCATTTTTAGCTTAGAATAGAATTAGGGCTGTTTCTAATTCAATCAGGCCAAACTTCAACATAGTCCCTCCATTTTAATGCCTTTTGCTCCTTAGGCCCTAGTTTTTTAATTTCTTGTTTTCGGCTAATTTTCATCTTCTTTCCTTAATTTCTTTCAATTTCTCACCTAAAGAAGTTATCTAAGGCCCTTTGATTTCTTCAAGGCTTCCATTCTAGTCCCTATTTTTTGATTCTTCATTTTAAGCCAAAATTGACCTCTAATTTAATTTTTTTCTTCATTTAAGCATTTAATTGATTTTCCAACTCAGCTATTTGTTCCAAACTCATCCTTGAACTTCAATATCTTTTCATTTTAGCCAAATTAAACCAATTTAAGCCTATTTTTCTTCAATTCAGACCTTAATTATGACTTAAAAACTTTCAAACTTCATATTTTCTTGTGATACTTCAATATTGATCCAATTGCAACCCCAACTATGTATTACACACACACAGACACACATACACACACATATTGACCTGATTTATTTTTTAAAAACATTTTTTTAGGGCGGACGACAAGTCTTTCATCCCATTAGCTTAAAAAAAAAATTAAAGGTCACACTGCTAGGCTGCGCCCAGTAATGCCTAGCCTTTTTAGTTTATATTTATGATTATTTTTTTTGTAAAAAATATGTATGAAAATTTTGTGTATTTGTTTTTTATTGGAAAACAAATATTTGACCCACAATGAAGCGTGAGTCAAATAGTTAGTTAAAGTATTAAATGTAGTGGAAATAGTATCTTAGTTTCTTTCCTTTGATTTATATGGTAAAAAAAAGTCAAATAAAAGAAAAAATATGTAGTCATAATTGTGAGAAATTTTGTGATACTTGGAGAGTAATTAATTGCATCCTATTAGTTACTCATTATGTCAGCTTTAAAAAAAATAGATACAAGTTGGAAAAAAAAAATCCTAAGTAGAAATATTCTTATCACTTTGAATGGATCATGAATTTTATTCTCTCTCTTCTATTTATGTCTGACTCTTTCTTCAAAGTAAGTAATAAGATGCCACTAATTATTCCCAAGCTAAGTAATAAGATGCCACTAATTATTCCCAAGCACCATAAACTTTTTCATGAAATAAACCCGTTTAAAATCACTTAAAAAAGATTTAGTCTTTATTTAACATATAAACTAGCTCAATAATACTCGTATTATTTAAAAAAATATATTAGAAGTTGCCAAAGCAAAATCTCTTAAATTGTTAATTTTACTTAGCTAATGAATGAGTAATCATATGGTGCTTATAGAGTAACTAGTGGCATGCTAATAGTTATCTTTTGGGGTCCATTTTATAGAAATAGAAAGATACAACTAAGATAAAAAAAAATCCTAGGTGGGAATATTCTTATAAATTCTTTTGGGTCATGGATTTTATATTCTCTCTCCTCTTTGTGCTTGTTTTGTTTTTTTTTTTTTCAAAATAGGTTCCAAAGAGTAACTAATAGGATGCCATTAGTAATTCCCTCAACTTCCTCTTTCTTCAAGGTGATTCATCATCAAATCATTCATAGGTAGAATGGAAAATTCTTTAGCCTTCTGTTGAAGTTTATGGAGTTCTTTTCTTGTCTGCAATTGCCTCTAACAACATATATGAAAGTATTAGTTGATAACAATTTCAGATTTGCATTCTTTACTAACCACTTCCATACATATTTTTGCATAGTAACCATGACCTCACATTGTTATATTACCATTTCAGCTTCACTTTTTATTTTTAATTTTAATTGGTCTTCATAAACCTATCTTGGTGATTATAAGCAAGCGTGTATGTCCTTCCATCCTTCTCAAGAGAATATCTATTTTTAAATCTATCATGCTTGGCCTTCATATTAGATTGCCAAAGTCTCTCTAATAAGATGTGACTTACATGCATTAAAACCACATTATATTGAACCTTATCAACATACTTCCCAATAAAAAACAGAACCAATACTTGCTTAATCACTTCTATCTCACCACAATTATTCAAGAATTACAACCTATAAGGTTTATTATGCTCAATCATACACAAGTTTAGTTTACTAATAAGGGTAGTACTAGCTATATTAACACAATTTCTATTATCTATAATCAAATTACACACCTTGTTTTGTACATGGCAATATGTATGGAAGATATTCTTCATTTTCTGATCAATATCATCTTCCTTGACTTGAACATAAAGTGCGTGCCTTATAACCAAAGCCTTACCCTCAATCGAGTATGTAACCTCCTCATTTATAAAGTCCTTTAATAGTGGCATGTCTTCACAACCAGATCTGTCACTTTTGGACTCCATTGTCTCTAATAACCATTAATCTCTTGTCTGGACACTTTAAAGCATAATGCCAAAGCCTCTAACACCTAAAATATTAAATATCACTCATACATTTAGGCTAAGAATCGGATTTACCTTTGGAACCCATAGCAACATCAACATTGGCTTTGGGTGGTTTGACTTTAATGCTAGTGAAAGGTCTCGATTGGGCAACCCTCTCTCTCTTGAAATTCAGCTTCCATGATGATAAAGAACATGAATTGTAAGCTAGTCGTACATTCCCATCCTTTTAAGTTGCCTCTCTATTTTTATAGCCATATGAACAATGTCCTCTAGCTTTATATAGTGTTGTACCTCAACAATACTAGTTATCTCTCTATTCAACCCATTAAGAAACCTAACCATAATAACTTCCCTATCTTCAATCATATGAACCCTAATTATTGCAATTTCCATCTTTATATGGTGATTTTCCACACTTTTTGACATTTGATATAAACTCTGTAATTTTTGAAATATCTCCCTATAATATAAGTTAGTAACAAATTATTTCCTCATTATTGCTTTCATGTCATCCCATGAATCAATAAGCTTTTGACCATTCCTTCTTATGCTTAAAACAAGTTGATCCCACCATATTAATAGATAATTTGTAAACTCAATGCCAATGAGATTTACTTTTTTTATTCTGTGTAGTGATGACAATTAAATATCCATTCAACCTTCTTTTCCCACTATAGATATGCCTTCAAACCATTCGTTCATTTGAAATGTAGTATTTTTATCTTAATTGACCCCAATTCTCTACTTGAATCTTCATGAAGCCTAACATCACAGGGATTCTCCCTTTGGCCGAATGTTCCATCTTAGCCAAAACTAACATTCTTTCAACTTCAATTTTGCCCAAATTCATGTTTATTTTCCATGGATGCAAAGTCATAGTAATCATCATCTACATTTGCATTTTCATCTATAAATTCAACAAAGTCTATTTTAACATTCCATACAACTCTTCAAATAGTGTTTCCTCTCTACTTAGCCCCCATTCTCAATCCATCTGTCCTACTATTTTATTATCTCATCAAAGTCATCTCATTTTTCAAATCCTTTGTCACCCTAGTTAGAAGCTCAAGTTGTTGGTTAGAAGCTTGCATCTAAAAGGTGTTATTCATTTTCAATGTTGCGGAGTAGTTATTTTCAGACATTATTAAATCTGTAAAAATTATTAATAGCAAGAAAAACACATCCTAACAACTCTCGTGTTTCACACAATTCAAGGCTTTTTACTCAATTATTCTCATCACACCTTTTACCTCTCGACTCATCTTTTATGATTTTTCTAGAATTAAAAATCAATAAACCAGAGTCAATGGCTATTGTAACATAACACAAATATATATAATGTGACTCAAGGATCAATAAGATACTGAAAACAAGCAAAACAAAATTACAATTATTATTTTGGGAGTAGCAAAACAAATTTATATAAAATATGGACAATATGAAGACTCGAAATAAAACAATTTTTTTTTAATGAAAGCACTGATTTGACTCCTAAATATCCCAAATATAAAATAAATAAATTGAACAAGTATGTCATAATCTATTTTGGGTTATTTCCCAAATTCGCATTTTCTCCCAAAAAAAGCCAAAAAATATATTCAGACTAAAAACAAAAAAAAATCTAAAAAATAATAACAGTGAGAAGAGGATGTTGGAGCGCCCAGAAAATGGCTAGAAATTGATTGAGGTGGCTAAAAAATTCAAAGACTAAAATTTAACAGTATATTTTTAACATATGAAGAGCTTTGTTGACAAGGAAAACTCAAATTGAAGAACAAAGGTTCAAAAACAAATATTTATAGACTCCATTAAATTTTATTGGAGGTTTAATTGAATTTATGAAGGGTTTGATTGCTAGAAAATTTATTTTTTAAGTCAATTTGGACTTTAATTGGAAGAAATTAAAGTTCTAGGATCAAATTTGAATTTTTTAGTGTTGATTTGGTCAAGTCAGGGGCTTAATTACATAAATATTAAAGTTTGATGTCCAATTAGAGACTTGATTGAATAAATTCAAAATCAGGGACCAAAGGGAAAAGGGCGCTGAAATTCGGGGGTTGAGTTGAAGTTCGTTAGGGGTGAAATTGAACAAAATTGAAAGTTTGAGGCCAATTAAGGGTGTAATTAGAGATAAATCACAAATTAAAGAACTAAAGCATAATTAGCAAAAACTATTACTATTCAACTTCTTCTCCAGCGAGGCTGGTTGAGTGGCCAACTTCCCAAGGCATTTGACGCCTCATTTCTTCACCAAATTAGATGAAATGTATACACAAACGATCCCATGACACCTGACTACACGCTAGTTTAAGCCTTTCAGGCTGATCAAGGCCTCAGAAGTGGTGGCACCGTCCCAAAGTGGCCAACCTGACCAACCATTTTTCCTACACAAAACTGATAGTTCATCATTGTTACTTTGAACCAATGATTGTGATGTTTTCGAGTCAAACTAACGATTGATATTTGGCACCAGAAGAGACAAAGTGTCCCTCTTCCTCAATTTATAAATAGATTTGATTTTCATGCTCTAGAGGTGGAGAAATTGGGGTCCGAAATCAGGCAAAAAACTAGTCTCCAACACCCGATTTCTGCCATCCTCTCTCTCTCTCTCTCTCTCTCTGTCTCTCTGCTGTTCCAGGCACCGTAACACACTACCATTAACATGTTCGCCACCCTATCCACCACCACCAACATCACCTAGAACAGCCACCAGCATCACCGTGAGCCACCAGCGCTACTAGGTCAGCTTCTTTCTTCTTTTTCTCCAGTCGTGTCCTCCACTGTTCTGCGTAAACAATGGAGAGTTCTCCAATGTTCATTGGCCAGCCCTGACCAAAATTGTTGGGTTGGGTCCGACCTAGTCCAAACATTTCAAAACAAGATTCATTTAAAAAAAAATTGTGATTTTCCTGCATATATTTTTTTTTTATCAATTTTGCTTAATATTGGTTTGTAATTTTATACCGTAAAGATACAAATTCGGTATTAGAATACCCGATTTTTGTTTAAACATTGTAAAAAATTATAAAACAAAAATATTTTGTTTTCGTGCATATGGCCTAGTCTCTTAAAGAAAAAAAAATCATATTGCTTTTTTTTTCATACAGAAAAATAAAAAAATTCAAAAATATATTTTAACATGCATTTTGGCTTTAATAACAAGTTTATTAGAGCCATGAAAACTAGGCCAATATTTTAAAAATTCTAAAATTTTTTTTTGTTTTGTTTTAGTATCTAGGATTATGAATTTTACATGTAAAATGTATTCCCGATATTAAAAAGATATTTATTTTGTTAACCTAGAACAATTAGGTTTTTTTTACCTAATAAGATAAGAATCTCCTTTTCGAGGATGACGTTTCTTAAACCCAAGACAGACCAACAATTAGAAAACACGACAATACCTTATTTTTTTATCAGACAATCAAATAATGCAGCTTACCTTAGGTAAGACGTATTTGAGGTGCTAATACCTTCTCTTTACGCAACCAGTCCCTGTATCCAATCTCTAAGACCAGTTAGGGTTCCTAGTGATCAAAATACTATGTGGTGACTACATTTCCCACTTTCTACTGATAAAAGACAAGAATTTATTGTCTCCCCATATTTGCCAAATACCTTACATGTGAAGTGGAATATCACCGCAACGCAGCACACGTGCGATAGAATGGCGATTCCACCAAGGACCTTGTGGACTAAGCTTTATTTTTGTCTGATTATTATGTTTTATGATTTGGTTTGTATGTTATTGTTAATATTACATTTCCTTATTTTCTTAGATGCTTTAAATTCTGTATATATTTGTTCGTGTATTATATAGAATTGTTTCATGTATCCCACGTCTTACATTTTGAAAGCACATACAAGCTTCTAAGTTAGGTGGGGAATTGGCGATATACCCTATGACTATTAGTTAGGGTTCAGATGCATGAAACACCCAACTCATATTTGAGTGTTTGCTTGGTAATGGTGAGCATATGTGCCTTAACTATTTATTGTGATACCCCTATACTATCTTTACAAAGATCATCACTAGGCAGATATGAGACCATTTTAAGATGAGGTAGAAAGTCTACCCATCATGTAATGGCCTAATACATTTCTTTAGAGTATGAGCTCCCCAAATAGTCATTTTGCATGGGTTCTCATAATTCATGTCCAATGTGCATGTACATACATTTGCATCCATACACATACATCCATTCATTGTAAATAACATACATACATGCATTAGGTTGGAATATAGGTCTCCAAAGAGTCTACAACACCCAACTTCGAGTGATAAACATGAAAGATGAAGAGCGCGCTCACCATGACGCCTATTTTTAAGAAGAGTTAGAGTTTGAAGAAAAGCGTGGCTCGCTTTACTAGTTTACTCGAGCAAACACTAAGAAATATATCTGGTGAAGGTCTTTCTAACTGACCGATCATAACAACTCAGACCGACAAAAGAATGAATGAACATGGTAAAGAGCCTCAACATAATTCAGCATTTATGTAGTTAACGACACCTGCACCAGCCCCAGTAGTCATGGATGCATTTGCCAACGAGCCCACAAGGCCATGTCATCTGATTGTATTGATCAAGATAAGATGGAGGCGCTGAAAGCCAGAATCAGAGTCATTGAAAGAGTGGACTTATACGATCCAGTATAGGCAACAGAGATGTATCTAGTCTCAAATGTGGTTGTCCCGAAGAAGTTTTGTGTTCTTGGCTTCATCAAATATAGTGGAATACCACCTATGACTCATATCAAGTCCTACTGTAATAAAATGACAGAAGTAGTACATGATGAAAAACTATTGATGCATTTTTTTTCAGGATAGCTTAAGTGGGGCAACATTGAGCTTGTACATGAGATTAAACAGCATAAAGATTCAGAGATGGAAAGATCTGGTAGATACTTTTATCAAGTAATACAAGTACAACATGGATATTGATCCCGATAGAACTAGTTTGTCAAATCTGGAGAAAAGGGATAAATAAAGCATAAGGGAATATGCTTAAAGATGGCGGAAATTAGTTGCTTAGCACATCCTTCACTTCTGGACAAAGAGATGGTCACTTTATTTGTTGACACACTCAAGGCACCATATTATAAGCATATGATGGGTAGTTCGACCCAGTAATTCACGGACATTCTGGTAACGTGTGAACGCATAGAGTAAAGCATCAAGAGTGGTAAAATTTCAGCACCTACCAAGAAAAAAGGCTTTGAAAGGAAAAAGGTCCACCATGTTGAAGATGGTTATAGGGGTACGAGAAACTCATCCCAAAACTACCACACTCCATCCCAAATTGCCAACATAAAAAAACCTAAGCTCTAAAACTTTCAATCCAAAATCCAAAATGAAAATTATCAAAAGGTCCAAAAATAACTATCTCCATTACCACTGCCCCTGAATGAGATGTACTTGAAGCTATTAAGCGTCAGGCATGTAGCTCTTGAACCTCTAGTGTCTTTGCAACCAACTTATCCTAGCTGGTACATGTCAGAGCTCACTTGGGAATACCATGCTAGTGTTGTTGGACATAACATCCATACTTGCAATACCTTCAAGAGAAAGCTTCTACAATTAATCAAGATAGGGTGGCTAGCATTTGAAAACACTCTGATGTGGACACAAACCCTCTACCTAAACATGGTTGAAGTGGTAGATTAGAAATGCACTAGTGATAGGATGTTTGGGAAATTTGAAAGCACCGATGGTCAAGGCAGGGTGTAAAAATAGCAGCATAAATTTTTGAAGGATTCAAATTTCTACCATAGTTTTCTATCCTCGCCATCAATGAGACCTTTACAAGAGCTATTGTAGGGAGGCTAGCCCGAAAGGAGATTTACCAAAATAGGATGATGAAGCCTGCCCTATTATTGCCTTTTATTTAATCATGTATGTTTCAGTATTGTTGGTATTTTAGCTCATAACATCACAAGACTTTCTTTGTCAAATGAGCCTTTTTTGTTAAAAAAAAAATCATGTGTTTTCTTGTGTTCATGACGTACCTCTATTTTTGTGATTGTTTCATACCTACATAAGCACACTCTTTACTCACGAAACCATTGTAACAAGAATTCTTCATTGTGTTTCCAAAACCATCCATGATCTTATATGTTCACAAGAGTTTCTGGGAATTCAAAGTTTTAGTACAAGACATAAATCATATTAGTGTTCGTCCAAAACAAAATGAGTTCTAGAAATTTAAGTGATTCCTTAGAAAGGTAACCATGCAACTAAGTTTGAAATAAAGAAATACCATATTTTATAATCCTTACATATATCATTTGCAGTCCCTTTTTTAGGCTAGTATATTTTTTAAAACAACCTTGGCTAAGATCACACCCCATACTGGGGTGCAAGTGCAAGAAAATTCTCGATCATTAAAAGTGCCCAAACAAAGATAAGGGGCATGAAGGAAAAATCCAAATGATCCAAAAGATTCGATGCTCAAAATTAAATTGAAAAAAAAACAAAGAGAAAAAGCCAAAGCCCAACACTTTGGGGCACGAGAGACCATTTTAGAAATAAATTTAAAAAGCAAAAGGTCAAGAAACAAGCAAAAGTGATCCTTAGTCTTGAAATCTCTTAAACACCTTCTGAGCTTACAAATATCCCATTCTTCATAACCAATAGCCAAAGCCTATATTATATGCCTAATAGAGCCCCCCATTTCTTTTCTTTGTTTTTTTTTTAATCTAAGGCAGCAATCTAGATCAGTAAGCAATGCTTTCCCACATAAAACAAGCTTTTATTATTCATGCAAATAAAATGGATGCTTCAAAAATCAATTCTTTATAACCCTTAAATAGAAGTTTGAACCTTTTAACCAATAAAATGTCACTTTATATTTTGACCAAAAGCAAAAAAATGTTTTCATCACTTCTGAAACCTATCCATGGGAATCACATGAATTTCTTCAGAATGAGTTTGCTTTAAACCGATTTCTATGTCCGGAATAGCTTTGAAATTCTAAAAAATTCTGCATGAAAACATTTTCTTGTAATAACCAAACCTTCTTTCACAAAGCCTCATCCCCAAAGAAAACTCGAATTGAATACTTGGGGGTATAATCAAGATGGGGGGGGGCAATAAAAAACACATGGTAGGGTTGGCTCCATGATTCCCTTTCTAAAAAATATATCATGCAGAATTGGCAACCTTGTAGATAAAGGTTGGAGAATGAAGAAGTATAATGATATTAAGCCCTTCCAAGAGGTCAATGTCATAAGATATGACTCGAGTAAGCAAGAGCGAAAAGGTAATCAAAGATTGCTACCAAGACTCAAACTTTTAAGAAAAGAAAGACTCCATGAAGAAAAGAAGGACCTATATTTCTTGGGTAAGTATACATGCATATAGATCATAATGCATTGCTTTCATCATTGACATATCAGTGTTTCACCATTGACATATCAGTGTTTCACCATCACTTTTTGAGTAGTGCGCTTTCTAACCCTACCTCTTTTCAAGCAGTGTTATTAAACCCTGCCCGGCTCAACGGGTTGACCAGGGACCCAGTTGATCCGGTGGCTGGACTGGTTTAGGTTTAGTAAAAGACCGGTTGTGGCAATACCCCGGCCAAACCCAGGGGACTCGGCGGGTTGAACCATGACCCGGGAAAGCAAGACGAGTCCCGGATTTTTTTTTTCAAATGTGAAATTTGAAACCTATTAGTATATATACTCTATGTCCCTAAGAAAAAAGTCATATTTTTTAATATGGAATAAAAAACCTTTTGGTTTATATACTTCAACTTAAAATGATAACACCTTTCGTATATATACTCTATGTTCCTAAGAAAAAAATCATGTTTTTTTTCAATGTGGGATAAAAAATATTTTGATTTAAATACTTCAACTTAAAAGGATAACATAGTATCTTTTCATTGTGGTATTTGAAGCCCTTTCGTATATATACTCTATGTTTCCATGAAAGAAGTTATGTTTTTTCAATGTGGGATAGAAAACTTTTTTGGTTTAAATACTTCAACTTAAAAGCTTAACATAATATCTTTTTAATGTGGAGTAAAAAAACTTTTTAAAATATTCTTTTAAGCTTCATTGTTTACAATATGTATAACCTATATTTACATGGATTTTTTCAAATGAAATATTATATATATATATTTTTAATTTTTTCAGGTTGACATGAGTTGACTCGGGTTGACCCAAGAAACCCGGGGCTGGGTTTAATAACTATGCTTTCGAGTGCACCTTTGAGCCCCTATATCCCTTTGAGTCCTATCTTGTCGTCTTTTGAAAACTCTTTTATTTTTCATTTGGGTAGGTCACCTATTACAATGAGACCATCATTTTTTATGAGTAGGTCACCCATTATAATGAGACCATCATTTTTCTGGGTAGGTCACCCATTACAATTAGATTATTCTCTATATTTTATTTTTATCTAGGTAGGTCACCCATTACACTAAGATCCTTATTCCATCTAGGTAGGTCACCCATTATAATGAGACCACACTTCCTCTTTTTTTTTTTCACTTAGGTAGGGCAGCCATTACAATAAGTCCATCATCTTTTCTAGGTAGGTCACCCATTACAATGAGACCATTCTCCATATTTTATTTTACCTGGGTAGGTCTCACCCATTACAATGAGACTATTCTTCTACCTGAGTAGGTTACACATTATAATAAAACCATTTTTTTTTTTACTTAGATAGGTTATCCATTATAATGAGACCATCATTTTTTCCAAGTAGGTCACCCATTACAATGAGACCATTCTCTACATTTTATTTTTACCTAGGTAGGTCACCCATTACAATGAAATCACTCTTCCCTTTTTTCCACTTGGATAGGTCGCCCATTATAATGAGACCATCATTTTTCTGGGCAGGTCACCCATTACAATGAGACCATTCTCTGTATTTTATTTTTACTTGGGTAGATCACCTATACAGTGAGACCATTCTTCTACCTAGGTAGGTCACCCATTACAGTGAGACCATTCTTCCACCTAGGTAGGTCACCCATTACACTGAGACCACTCTTCCCCTTTTCCACTTAAATAGGTCGCCCATTCTAATGAGACCATTATTTTTCTAGGTATGTCACTATACTAGGTAGGCCACCTAATACAATGAGACCACACTTTCTTTTTTCCTCTTAGGTAGGTCACCTATTATAATAAGACCATAATTTTTTTCTAGATAGGTCACCTATTACAGTGAAATCATTCTCCATGTTTTTCCACTCGGGTAGGTCACCCATTACAATTTAACTATTTTAAAAATATTTGAATTTCACCAGAAATACCTTCGACCATTTGAGTGTGCTTTCTAGGCCTCAAATGCTTTCAAAACAATTCATCATATGGTGAGTCCATTATCTTTTCCTTTTTCTTCTTTACAAAGCTTACTATCTAAAATCTCTTACGAGACTTTCTATCGCAAGCATTGTAAAGAGGGGGCACCTGTCATAACCTATTTTTTGGGTTATTCCCTAAATTCACCTTTTCTCTTTCAAAAATAAAAACAAATATTCTAACTAAAAAAAATTCAAAAAATAATAACAGTAAGAATACGATGTTAGAGCACCTAAAAATGGCTAGAAATTGGTTGAGGAGGCTAAAAAATTCAAAGATTAAAATTTTGACAGTATATTTTTTACAGATGAAGAGCCTTATTGACAAAGAAAATTTAATTTGAAGAAGAAAGGTCCAAACACAAATATTTATGGACTCAATTAAATTTTATGGCAGGTTTAATTGAATGTATGGAGGGTTTGATTGCAAGAAATTTTGTTTTTTAAGTCAATTTGGGCTTTAATTGGAAGAAAGTAAAGTTCTGGGGTCAAATTAGAATTTTTAGAGTTGATTTGGTCAAATCAAGGGCTTAATTGCATAAATATTAAAGTTTGATGGCTAATTAGGGATTTAATTTAATAAATTCAAAACCATGGACCAAAAGGAAATGGGCATTGAAATCTATGGTTTGAGTTGAAGTTCGTCAAGGGTGAAATTGAAAAAAATTGAAAGTTTGAGGCTATTCAGAGGTGCATGATTAGTACTTAAAAGTGCATGTTTATCAAGGGTTTATATCATCATTTTGCACTTAAAGTATCAATAACTCCTTAACTAAAGCATGTTTTATAATAACAAGTCTAATATTATAAATTACCCTAATATATGGTAAATGTTCATCTTAAATGCAGGCATATCACATAAATCAAAGGATTGATTGATGAATTCAACTACTGAAATTTTGAAGATAAAGAAGGGTGAAGCTTAGAAAAGAGATGTTGGTGCAGTCCAAACTGGAACACTGTTCGGTAATTGGGTCATATCTCGAGTTCTAGATATCCAAATGATCTGAAATTTTTACAGAGATTTGATAAGACATAGGCCTACAACTTTCATTTGGACATCAAGATCTAAGAAGGCCGTTTTCAAGTCCAAATAATAGCAACAACGGAGAAGTCCGAAGCTGTCCTGCAGCCCAAACACTATTCAGTGTTCAGCCCATATCTTGAGTTCTAGAAGTCCAAATGACCTCATCTTTTTTTTTCTGGAAAGCTAAGAAAATTTCGCAGAACTTTCATTTGGACATCTGGACCCAGTTCTGATGCTAGCATTTTTGTTTTATTTAGACAAGATGATAAGGATTTTCACTAAGTCAAAAGTTGGCCACCCACTCAACAATGAGTCATCAAAGCAATAATTCCGAATTTTGGCCTATAAAAGGAGGCATTTGCCATGTATTTAGGGGCTTGGTTGTTCAGATCAAGTTCATGCTCTTTATTTCTCTCTTTATATTTTTTGTAATCCTTAAGCTTTGCTTTTATTAATTTCTTGTTTATGCTTTTCATTTCCTTTCCTTTCCTTAGTTAACTTGTATTTTATTTATGTTCTTGTTTTATTTATTTATGTTTTTCTTCTTCTTCATTATGTTTAGCTAAGTTTAAAATGTCAAGGTTAGAGGATCCACCAATGGTATTTCAAACAAGTATAGTATAAACTCTTATTACTCAATTTGGAAACCACACACGAAGGAGGTTCCAGTCGGATGATTTGTCATTAATAGCTCATTATAAATTATTAACATGATCATATTAATTATCTTCATAACACCAAACTTTTAAATATTGTCAGGAATTCATGATGTTAACTGATGTTAACAACAAATCAAGTACCTTTCATAGCCCCAGGTGTAGGTAATACCATACGGTTGGGTTATGAGAGTGCCAAGCATTTGTTGTACCAAGTATTATACAACACAAATTTAGATTAACCATTTAACAAGCAAGGTATTAAAAATTAGTAAGATAAAAAGATAAGACATGTTAATATTAAACATTAAGGTCCATATTGAGTTTACACCATACTTGTTCTTACACCATTAGTGTAACCTTTTCACCTTGACATAATAAACTTAGCTAAACATAATGAAGAAGAAAAACATAAATAAATAAAACAAGAACATAAATAAAATACAAGTTAACTAAGGTTATACATACCTCCACTAGATGTATGAGGTTGGGTTTTACTTGGTGCCTCATAAGTGCCCTTAGTGTCCCAATTTTGCGCATTTTCAGCTAGCAAGTCTAAGTACTCCATTGCTTCATTAGGGTCTTTATCTTCAAAAGTTCCATTGCACATCAATTCAACCATTTGCCTATCTTTAGGTGTTAATCCTTCATAAAATTGTGAAACCAATCTCCATGTTTCAAAACCATGATGAGGGCAAGTATTAAGCAAGTCTCGATACCTATCCCAACATTGGTAAAATGTTTCTCCTGGTTTTTGAGTGAAAGTGGTGATTTGTCTTTTGAAAGAGTTGGTTCTATGAGATGGAAAAAACTTCTTTAAAAACTGTTGTTGCATTTCATCCCAAGCACGAATGGATCCTGACCTAAGATTTTGTAGCCATGTTTTAGCTTTATCTTTTAATGAAAAAGGAAAAAGCTTTAATCGAATGGTGTTCATGCTACAATTTAAGTCATTATAGGTGTTACAAACTTCTTCAAATTCTCTCAAATGCAAGTATTTCCGAAAGCCAACACATGGATCAAGTCAAATCAGTCATCACTCTTCGCAGCGGTAAGGTTATTGAAAAACCCACTCTTGAACCTTGTGAGAAAGATGAAGAGTCAATCTCTGAGGGTAAGGAAGGGGTTGAATTTGAACATTGTGAAGAAAAGACTGATTCTCCACCAGCACTTCCATTTCCTCATGCCATGACCAAACAAAGGAAAGTCAATCACAATTCTGAAATCCTTGAAATTTTCAAACAGGTAAGGATCAATATACCTTTGTTGGATGCTATTAAACAGGTACCTTCCTATGCTAAATTTTTGAAAGATCTATGCACTGTGAAGAGAAAACTGAATGTGAAAAAGAAAGCCTTTTTAGCCGAACAAGTAAGTGCTATTCTTCAGAACAATAATGCTTTGAAATATAAAGACCCTGGTTGTCCTATAATTTCTTGCTTTATTGGAGAACATAAAATTGAAAGAGCTTTACTTGATCTTGGAGCTAGTGTGAATTTACTTCCATATTCGGTTTTTCAAAGTCTCAATCTAGGTGAGTTAAAACCAACTTCTGTAACTCTTTTACTTGCTGATAGATCTGTAAAAGTGCCTAGAGGAATAGTTGAGGATGTGTTAGTACAAGTTGATAAATTCATTTACCCTGTAGATTTTATTGTCTTGGATACACAACCTATTGAAGCATGTAATTCAATTCCTGTTATTTTAGGACGTCCATTTCTTGCAACTTCTAATGCATTGATTAATTGTAGGAATGGACTGATGAAACTATCATTTGGAAACATGACATTGGAGATGAATATTTTCAACATTTGCAAGCAACCTGGAGATGATAATGATTTACAGGAAGTGGACTTTATTAAAAAATTAGTTCATGATCAATTTCAAACCACTTCTAGTGAAACTAAGATTGATGAACCTGATGAGTTGCAAATGGTTTATTTTCAGGAAGAAGCAAAGGCATGTAATTGGAGACCACAAATTGAAGAATTGCCATCACGATCAATTGAGTCTATACCTTCAAGTGTTCAACCACCAAAACTTGATTTGAAGCCGTTACCAGTCAATCTTAAATACTCATTTTTGGGAGAAAATGAAACTTTTCCGGTAATAATCTCTTCCAAACTTAATGCACATCAGGAAGGTAAGTTACTACAAACTCTGAAAATGCACAAAAATGCATTAGGATGGACCATAGCTGACATAAAAGGAATTAGTCCTTTGATTTGCACACACAGGATTTATTTGGAGGAAAATGCTAAACCATCTAGAGAAATGCAACGAAGACTTAATCCTAATATGAAAGAAGTAGTGAAAAATGAAGTCATTAAACTTCTAGATAATGGAATCATTTATCCTATTTCTGACAGCAAATGGGTAAGTCCTACCCAAGTTGTACCCAAAAAGTCTGGAGTCACTGTGATAACAAATGAGAAAAATGAGTTAATTCCAACTCGGACTATTACTGGTTGGCGCATGTGCATTGACTATAGGAAACTTAATTTAATGACTAGAAAAGATCATTTTCCTTTACCTTTCATGGATCAAATCCTAGAAAGAGTTGCAGGTCATGAATTTTATTGTTTCCTAGATGGCTATTCAGGTTACAATCAAATTGAAATTGCATTGGAAGACCAAGAGAAGACTACTTTCACTTGTCCATTTGGTACTTTTGCATATCGAAGAATGCCTTTTGGGTTATGTAATGCACCAGCCACGTTTCAAAGATGCATGCTTAGCATATTCAGTGATATGGTTGAACGTTTTCTTGAGATTTTTATGGATGATTTTTCTGTTTTTGGTGATTCATTTGATGGTTGCTTAACTAACTTGGAAAAGGTTTTGAACAGGTGTGAAGAGAAGAATCTTGTACTGAATTGGGAAAAATGTCACTTTATGGTAACAAACGGCATTGTACTTGGTCACATTGTTTCATCGACAGGAATTGAGGTTGACAAATCTAAAATCGAGTTAATTGCCAACTTACCAACACCAAAATCTGTTAAAGATGTTAGATCATTCTTAGGACATGCTGGTTTTTACAGAAGGTTCATCAAAGATTTTAGTGTAATATCTAAACCATTGTGTAACCTTCTATCAAAGGAAACTGTTTTTGAATGGACTGAACAATGTGAAAAAGCCTTTGTTAAACTTAAAAGCTTGCTTACTTCTGCTCCTGTCATTCAACCTCCTGATTGGTCATTACCTTTTGAAATAATGTGTGACGCTAGTGATTATGCCGTGGGTGCTGTCTTGGGACAAAGAAAAGATAAGAAACCTTATGTGATTTCCTATGCAAGTAAAACTTTAAATAGTGCTCAAATGAATTACACTACCACTGAAAAAGAATTACTTGCAGTAGTATTTGCATGTGATAAATTCAGGTCTTATCTTGTTGGCTCACCTGTTGTTGTTTTTAGTGATCATGCAGCATTGAAATATCTTCTCTCTAAGAAAGATTCTAAGGCTAGATTGGTACGGTGGATTTTGTTACTTCAAGAATTTGATATCACAATCAAAGACAAGAAAGGCACCGAAAATGTTGTCGCAGATCATTTGTCAAGATTGACAACCGATTCGAGATCTGACATCACACCAATCGATGACTACTTTCCTGATGAATCTTTATTTTCTGTCTCTATGATGCCTTGGTTTGCTAATATTGTTAATTTTCTTGTTTCAGGACAATTGCCAGCTCATTGGAGTACCCAAGACAAAAGAAAGTTCTTGAACGAAGTGAAGAACTTTTATTGGGATGACCCTTATTTATTCAAATATTGTCCTGATCAAATATTTCGAAGATGCATTCCTGACAATGAGGTAAGTAGTGTCATTAAATTTTGTCATTCTGAGGCATGTGGGGGTCATTTCTCATCAAGAAAGACAACTGCAAAAATCTTACAAAGTGGATTTTACTGGCCCACCATGTTCAAAGACTCACATGCTTTCTGCAAGACTTGTGAAAATTGTCAAAAGTTGGGATCTATTTCAAAACGTCACATGATGCCTTTAAATCCTATTCTTGTCATTGAGATCTTTGATTGTTGGGGTATAGATTTTATGGGTCCATTTCCTCCATCATTTGGTTTCTTGTATATATTGGTCGCAGTAGATTATGTTTCAAAATGGATAGAGGCAATTCCAAGTAGAACCAATGATCACAAAACAGTGATAAAATTTTTGAAAGAAAACATTTTAAGTCGATTCGGAATCCCTCGAGCCATGATAAGTGATGGTGGAACACATTTCTGCAACAAGCCATTTGAATCTTTAATGAAGAAATATGGAATCACACACAAAGTTGCCACCCCTTATCACCCTCAGACGAGTGGACAAGTAGAACTTGCTAATAGGGAGATCAAACAAATCTTGGAGAAAACGGTGAACCCTAGTCGGAAAGACTGGTCTTTAAGACTTAATGATGCACTTTGGGCTTATCGAACTGCATATAAAACATCATTAGGTATGTCACCTTATAGACTAGTCTATGGAAAACCTTGTCACTTGCCTGTGGAAATTGAACATAAAGCTTATTGGGCTATCAAAGCTTTCAATTCAAACATTGATGATGCTAGTCAGTTGCGAAAATTGCAAATAAATGAGCTTGAGGAAATAAGAAATGATGCATATGACAATTCAAGAATTCATAAAGCAAGAATCAAAGAGTTTCATGATAAGAAAATTCTGCGAAAAACATTCAATGTTGGTCAAAAAGTCTTGCTTTATAATTCTCGACTCCATTTATTTCCTGGAAAACTAAGATCAAGATGGAGTGGTCCTTTTATTGTGAAATATGTGTATCCATATGGGGCCTGTGATATCGAAAATCCAAAGAATGGCAATGTTTTCAAGGTAAATGGGCATCGGTTGAAAGTTTATTTTGACAATTTTTCAGTTGAAAATGACTCTATTGAATTGAGTGATCCTGTATATAAAGATTGATTCTTTTTCTCACATTGTTTTGTGTTTGTTTTGGTATATCTTTTGTTTTGCTAGTTTCTCTCACCCCGGTCAAATGGCGGATAACGGTACTCCGTGACTTTTAAGTCGGTTCTTTCAGTTTCCCATGATAACTGATATCTGTGTATATAATTGTGCAATTCTCTGCTCTTTCTTCTTTCTTTGAATCTCTCCCCCAATTCTCAGTTGAAAATGGACACCACTCTTGAAAAATTGAAAAAGTATTTTCCCGCTCTGCCTCAGAATGCGATTACAAAAATTTACCGTGCTAGATGTGCAAGATTGAGGTTGTTAATGAACCATGGAATTCCTGAAGATATTCGCTGGCTGATTGAAGCAAAGGTCCGATTATCAGGTGAGTCCTCTAATTCTTTCATTTCATACATGCCTGGAACAGGTAAAAGCACTTTTGCGAAGAAACGTCGTGCAAAACGACTGAAAGTCTGTCACCGGTGTGCTAGATGGACTTGTAATGCGACATGTCGTTCTTTAGGAATGGTATCTGTAAACCGTGAAGATAAAATACAATTCATTAAGGATGGCCTGAGTAAGGGGTCTTTAGATAATTTTCTATTGACTTTTGAGACGCACCCTAGTGGAGATGTGCATCGTGCAATTTATGATTTATGGCCCCAATTCCATAAAGAACATGCTCGACTTAGTCTTGGGAATCTGACTAAAAAAGACCCTGTTTGCCAGTTTTTAAGAAAACTGGATGGGAAGCCTATCCCCGACCCATAGAGGGCGTTTAAGCCGTTCTTGGACGTAAAACCAAGGGAAGATGTGAGCCATAATCACAACTACCTGTACATATATATGCTTTTTCAAAATAAATAATTAATAAAGAGAGAGAGAGAGTGTGTGTGTGTGTGTGTCTGTATGTGTGTGCGACTACAGCTGGCCTACATATAGGTGGTATGATTGCATTTTCAATTTCTCATCTATAAATTCTTCTCTTCCTTCCTTTTATTTCTACTCAACCCATACATTCATCAAATACAGACGTGTGTAGAAATGGCAGGTTCCTCAAGTAATCACATAAACAAAATTTGTGTTTTTGGTGGATCCAGTCCCGGGAAAGAAAAAGAGTTTTTAGAATCAGCAAATCATCTTGGTCAGGTACTAGCTGAGCGAAAGATTCATTTAGTGTATGGAGGAGGTAGCCTTGGGTTAATGGGGGGAGTGTCAATAGCTGCATCTGTAGGAGGTAGTCAAGTTTTGGGGATTGTCCCCAAAGCTTTAGCACAAGGGGACATCATTGGAAAAACAATTGGAGAGGAATTACAAGTCCCCACAATGTCTGATCGACTGAATGCAATGTTTAACCATGCTGATGCCTTCATTGCCTTACCAGGTGGTCTGGGCATATTGGAAGAGATCTTTCATATTTCCTCTTGGGCCCAACTGCACATTCACCATAAACCCATAGGTTTGTTAAATGTTAATGGTTTTTATGATAAGTTGTTGTCTTTTCTTGATCATGCTGTGGAACAGGAGTTTCTAACATCTTCAGCACGACAAATCATAATCTCTGCTGCTACTGCTGAACAATTGATTGACCAACTACAATCTTTCATCCCTGTAATTAATCCCTCCATGAGTCGCATAAATTGGTCAACTCAGGAAAGCCGTAAAAAGCTTAGATTGGATTTGAGCCTTTGTTTGTAAAAACTTTGTGTCTTTTGGTTTTATTATTGTGTTTTGTTGTTTCTTCTATTTGTTTAAGTGTGTTTCAGGTTTGTCAGTGTTCGTTATTTCAGGTGATGTCTTCTATACTCTATCTTTCTACCTTAAAACATTGAGGACAATGTCTCATTTTGGTTGGGGGGAAAGGGTAGTAGTAAAAAAAAATAAAAAAAAATTGTGTTTTCTATTTCATAAACTATTTGCAAAACTGTTGTTGCTAGGATGGCAGAGTAAAAGGAGTTCTTTTGTTAAAGTGACTCTTGAGACGCATCTTAGTAAACATTCTTAACAGGGTCTATCATAATACTTCTTGAAATATCTAAGTCTACAAACTCTCATATTGTTAACACTTGATTCTGCTCATATGCTCATTTAACAAGTATTCTTGAATCTTCATTTTCACACACACACGCTTTAACATATGATTGTGGGTTGCACATTGGATTATTACATTATTTATGTTCTTTTGTTAAAGGTAATAACTAAGGGAAAGGGATAGTACATAATTTGCATTAAAAAAAAAACAAAAAAAAAATTGTGATAATAATGATGAATAAAAACGTAGATAAGTTTGGTTTCGTAGCCTCCCTAACCTAAGCAATTAAGCCCGAAGGGGTGTTTTAACACTTAATACCCTAAAGTCAATTGACTTGGGAGTTATTGGCCCAAAGCTTGTTACATGGGTTAAGGAGAAAAGCTTAAGGGAATCAAACATTGCACTATCTACGTATCAGTATCTGCAACCCGAGTTGCTAAGCTCGTAGAGGTGTCTCAACACCTAATGCCCTAAGACCAACTGGTCTGGGAGTCATTAGCCTAAAGCTCGTTACATGGGTTAAAGATGCATTGTGTTTTAAGTTGTATGTGTAAATAGAAAAAAAGAAAAAAAAGAAAAAGAAAAATGATTCCAACCCAAGGAAGTTAACCTTAAACATTAGAACATCATATTGTTTTCTTCCAACAATAGCCCCATCATATATGTTTTCATACATTGAGCACATAAAAAGAAGATTTATTAATATCTTGTTTAAGAAATATGAAGCAGAAATGAGAGTTTGTTTATCTGGATAGATTAATGGAAGTTGAATGATGAATGCCTTGCTTTGTGGAACTTGCAAATTGTTTTTCTATTTTAACGCTTTGATTACTAGGGACTAGTAATAAGCTGGTTGGGGGGTGTGATTAGTACTTAAAAGTGCATGTTTATCAAGGGTTTATATCATCATTTTGCACTTAAAGTATCAATAACTCCTTAACTAAAGCATGTTTTATAATAACAAGTCTAATATTATAAATTACCCTAATATATGGTAAATGTTCATCTTAAATGCAGGCATATCACATAAATCAAAGGATTGATTGATGAATTCAACTACTGAAATTTTGAAGATAAAGAAGGGTGAAGCTTAGAAAAGAGATGTTGGTGCAGTCCAAACTGGAACACTGTTCGGTAATTGGGTCATATCTCGAGTTCTAGATATCCAAATAATCTGAAATTTTTACAGAGATTTGATAAGACATAGGCCTACAACTTTCATTTGGACATCAAGATCTAAGAAGGCCGTTTTCAAGTCCAAATAATAGCAACAACGGACAAGTCCGAAGCTGTCCTGCAGCCCAAACACTATTCAGTGTTCAGCCCATATCTTGAGTTCTAGAAGTCCAAATGACCTCATCTTTTTTTTGCTGGAAAGCTAAGAAAATTTCTCAGAACTTTCATTTGGACATCTGGACCCAGTTCTGATGCTAGCATTTTTGTTTTATTTAGACAAGATGATAAGGATTTTCACTAAGTCAAAAGTTGGCCACCCACTCAACAATGAGTCATCAAAGCAATAATTCCGAATTTTGGCCTATAAAAGGAGGCATTTGCCATGTATTTAGGGGCTTGGTTGTTCAGATCAAGTTCATGCTCTTTATTTCTCTCTTTATATTTTTTGTAATCCTTAAGCTTTGCTTTTATTAATTTCTTGTTTATGCTTTTCATTTCCTTTCCTTTCCTTAGTTAACTTGTATTTTATTTATGTTCTTGTTTTATTTATTTATGTTTTTCTTCTTCATTATGTTTAGCTAAGTTTATTATGTCAAGGTGAAAAGGTTACACTAATGGTGTAAGAACAAGTATGGTGTAAACTCAATATGGACCTTAATGTTTAATATTAACATGTCTTATCTTTTTATCTTACTAATTTTTAATACCTTGCTTGTTAAATGGTTAATCTAAATTTGTGTTGTATAATACTTGGTACAACAAATGATTGGCACTCTCATAACCCAACCGTATGGTATTACCTACACCTGGGGCTATGAAAGGTACTTGATTTGTTGTTAACATCAGTTAACATCATGAATTCCTGACAATATTTAAAAGTTTGGTGTTATGAAGATAATTAATATGATCATGTTAATAATTTATAATGAGCTATTAATGACAAATCATCCGACTGGAACCTCCTTCGTGTGTGGTTTCCAAATTGAGTAATAAGAGTTTATACTATACTTGTTTGAAATACCATTGGTGGATCCTCTAACCTTGACATTTGTCTTTATTATTATTTAATCCTTACATTAATCTTCCATCTCAAAGTTCTCATTAATTTCTTCCTGCTTTTCTTATTTTTGTTATTATTATTGTTGTTATTGTTATTATTGTTGTTGTTATTATTATTACTAATATTATTATTATTATTATTATTATTATTATTATTATTAGTATTATTATTATTAGTATTATTATTATTATTTATATTCTTGTTATATTTTATGTACGTTAAGTATGCTCTGTGTTTGATCAAGGATCCTGATATTGTTGATCTTGCCTTATTCATTCGCATCAGAAATCTGTTTATATTATATAATATATCTCTTTGATCTTTTCATAAACTCAGTATATAGGCTGGAAACCTGTGACCCGATCTTTTAGATCATTCTCAGGTATAACAACGCCACGTATTGAGTATTATTATTATTATTATTATTATTATTACTACTACTATTACTATTATTGTTGTTGTTGTCTTGTTATTTATAATTTATACAATTAACCTCTCTGTGGTTCGACCCCGATCTTGCCGGGTTATTTATTACTTCGACACTCCTACACTTGGGAGAAGACATCAATCTTTTGGTCGTGTCAGTGCAATTAGAGATAAATCACAAATTAAAGGACTAAAGTGTAATTGATATAAAATTACTTTTCATCTTCTTCTCTAGCGAGGCTGGTTGACTGGCCACCTTTCCAAGGTATTTGACACCTTGTTTCTTCACCAAATTGGATGAAACTTACATTTAAATGATCCCGTGACACCTGACTACACGATAGTGTAAGCCGTTCGGGCTGATCGAGGCCTTAGAAGCGGTGGCACTGACCCAAAGGGCCAACCAGACTAGCCATTTTTCTTGCACAAAACTAACAGTTCATCATTGCTATTTTGAATCAATGGTTGGGATGTTTATGGGTCGAACCAAGGGCTGAGATTTGGCACCAAAATAGACAAAATGTCCCTCTTCCACTGCCTCTAAATATATTTGATTTTCATGCTCCAGTGGTGGAGAAAATTGGGTCCAAATACTACAAAAAAAAAAACCAGCAATTTTTGCGGCCAACCGAACCTCTTTCCCCCTCTCTCTTTCTCCACCGAGGTTATTAGTCGCCAAAACTTTCACCACCGTCTTCCACTACAGCAACACCACCAAGAACCGCCACTGGCAGCACCGTGATCTGCCAACATCGCCACCACTAGAGAACCAAAGGAGAAGAACAGAAAAATAAAAGGAAGGAGCCGAGAAAACCAAAAGCAGTAGGGAAGAAGAAAAAAACAAAAACCAACAGCAACCACCATCTGCCACCACATCAATACCATCGAGAGCGGCCAGCACCACCAACGCCACCAAGTCAGCTTCCTTTTTGTTCTTCTTTTTTAGCCGTGTCCTCCATTGTTCTACGTGAACAGTGAGAGTGAATTAATTCACTCGCCACTGTTCTTGTAGCATGTGAAGAGTGGAGAGTTCTCCACTGTTCATTGGGCTGAGCAGCGCCGGCCAAACCAAAATTGTTGGGCCGAGTCCGGCCTAGTCCAAAATGTTTCAAAAAAAAAAAACTCCTTTTGAAAATTTTGTGATTTTCTCACATATTGTTTTTATCAATTTCGCTTAATATTGATTTGTATTTTTATATCGTAAAGATACAAGTCCTGTATTAAAATACCTGGTTTTCATTGAAACATTGCAAAAAAATTATATATAAAAAAAGTATCTTGTTTTCATGCATACGACCATGTCTCTCAAAGATTAAAAAAAAAATCATATCGTATTTTCATACAGAAAACAAAAACAATTCAAAAATATGTTTTGGCATGCATTTTGGCTTTAATAACTAGTTTATTAAAGCCATGAGAACCAGGTCAATATTTCAAAAAAACACCAAAAATATTTTGTTTTATTTTAATATCTAGGATTACAAATTTATATGTAAAATATATTCCTGATATTAAAAAGGTACTTTTTTTTATATAGACATTAGAATGGATAGGCTTTTACCCAGTAAGATAAGGATTTTCTTGCAGAGAATGACTTTTCTTAAACCTTGTATAAACCAACAATTAGAAAACATGACAAAATCTTAGTTTTTTATGAGACAATTAAATAATGTAGCTTATATTAGATAGGACGTATTTGGGGCTCATACCTTCCCTTTACACAACGAGTCCTCATACCCGGTCTCTGAGACTAGTTAGGGTTCCTAGTGACCAAAATACTAGGCGGTGACTCCTTTTCCCACTTTCCACTAATAAAAGACAAGAATTTCTTGTCTCCTTATATTTCCTGTATTTTCCAGAAAGATACACATGAGAAATGGAATATCGTCGCGACGCCGCGCACATGCACCAAAGTAAAAAAAAATAGAAGTAAACATGTTTTTGTAACTTGATATAAATCTGACATGTTACGCTATTTTAAGCAGTAGAATTGAAACCCAGACATAATGATATCAGAATGACCTCAAATTTATATGCAATACCCTTTATACCAAAAAAACAATATATATCATTTTATAGGTTTTTATCTTAACCCAGGTATCAAAAACCCGTGCAATGATCAGTTTACGACAAGATTAAACCTTAAATTGAAACATCAAGAAGAAAAAAATTAAAATAAGCCCAAATTTAATATGAGGTGGTTTTTATAGTGTTCTCTATTATTTGTGTTTTCACGACAAATTTGTAACGGACTTTAAATAACATCTAATCTTCTATGTTTTTTTTTTCTTTTTTTTATACTACTGGTATGTTTAGAGACAATAACAAAATGAAATAATACTTTTTTTGTACTAAGTTGTTGAAAACATATAAAGAAAAAGATAATTGATGATACAAGTTAAAACTTAAAGAACACCAAGAAAACAAAATTTTCATAAGGATATGATGTAATTTCAAAACCTAGCTGGATACCAACTGATGTGAATCTCATGATCACGTGGTTACGCAAGCCATAACAATATGGACACCAAATCTTGAAAAGCCGAAACAGTTCTGATAGGAGTAACCTGTTCCAAAACACTAATACTATTAGAATAGAAACCCTTACCCTACGAATACCAATTCATGAATGAAAAGTATAAGAAAGATGTCATGAAGTTAGTTAATCTTTGATAAGTCAAATTTTTTCTTTGTTATAGCAAAGAAAACATGTTGCATCACGAAAAACATATGTTTATTTCATAAATCCATGGCTGCTAAAAATTTCAGCTTACAAAACCTTATATAATAGTTCAACTAATAACCTTAATGAACCCAAAACTTGTGGGATAATATTTATGCACTTATAATAAACCCAAATATGTTAACTAAGCCCAAATATGAAGAAAATAATAAAAAAATAGTAAATCCAATACATAAACTAAAGTTGTTGCACCTAATTAAACAAAATAACCTAAGATAGATAAATTTCTTAGTTTAAATAATGTCATGAACAAAATTTTCATCTTAGAAACACTAGGATCTTTATTGCCACCTTTAGATATCTAAAATAATCTAGGAAATTAATTGTTGAAGTTGTCATCCCTCTAGTTTCGTTGCTTATTTAGGATAATTAATTGTAGCTCTAAAGAATCATCTCAAAACATGGAAACTCTTGTTGCCTTCCTTTAACTTTCCTTATAGGGTTAGGAAATTCCTTAAAATAAGATAACCAATCTATCATTAAATGCCACCAGCCTTTCTTTTCTTGTGTATCTAGGATAAATAATGAATCTTTGTAAGAAAAGAATTTTGAAATATTAATAAATCATTGCCACACCTGAAAATTATATTGCAGTCCATTAAAGATCTTTATAAAACTAATAAATTCCCAAAATAAACTATCATGTCCTTGTAAGAAAATGATTAATGCCAAACACGAAGTTTACAAGTCAAAAGAAAGTAAATAACAAAATTCATATAACATGTTCTGACATATATGGCAAGGCCTTTCCAATCTCTAACTAATCTAAAATTTTAAACCAACATATAAAAATATACCTAAAAACTATTGTGAAAATTTCAGCATGACTCAACGATCGAGTTGAAAATTATGCTTGATAACATAAAACTAAATAATAAAAAATTATAAATCAAAATCCGAATTTAAAGTTTCTTGGATCATATCAGTACCTCTAAAGATGAGAATTTGTAATCATGAATCTTATATTATAAGAAAGAAAAAATTTGTCTGGCTTTGAAGAAATCATGACATGATATTATGATAAACATGGATTTGAAATTTGAGAATGTTAATGAGCTGCCATGCCGTACAAAATAAATATAAGAAGATAAAAAAGAGACAATAGCATGAATTTGAAACCACCTATCACATAGGTGAGGTGAGAGTCTCACAAATTATTAAGCCAAAAACCGGCTACTTTTCATGACTTGAAGAAAAAGCTATGAACTGTGTAGGAATTTTTTGAACATCGAGTAAAACAGTCTTCAACGTGGTTGCTATAGTAGAGCCCACCTTAACCAAAGCATAGACTCAAAGAGTCCAAGGAAATATACATCATGCCTACAAAAAGATCAATTTGAACTCCGAGTAAATCGGGGGGGAAAACCTCTCCAAACCACCATTTCTTCCTCTCTCTGTGTGGGCTCCAAAAACCCTAGAAATTAGCTCTAAAACTGAAGCCGAAATCAAAGGGAAAAAGGCTAAGAAAATGAAGCCAAAATTAGCCCAAAACGAAGCCCAATGAAGAAGACAATTGGGTTAAGACATTTATGTGGACGATTTCTTAAAGTGAAAACTCCACCAAAAAGAGGGGGAGGCAAGAGCCTAAGAGGCAGAAATTATTCGGTGAAGACATTCCATGGACGATTTGTCAAGTAACTACGAATGATAAGCAAGCTGTTTCTTCAAGCTGCATTTTCCAAGTTGGAACACACCGCTTCCCATGTCATTTTCCATTTGGAACTCTAAAATGGCTTTTTCTATACCAAAAAAGGGAAAAAAGAGAGTAGATTATTGAAATTGAAGAGAATATTCCTCAACTAGCTAGAGTACTTCATGCATAGCTAGGCCGGCACCTAATGTTAGTTGTTTATATAAATACAAGAACCACAAAGTCATGGCCTGCCTACCACACCAAATGAAGTACTCGTAATTTTTATAATGACAATCTTTTCCATGCATAATGCTACACCTAGCTAGTTTCTGAAAACGCTCCACGAAATTAAGGAAAAGCTTATGTAGGGCAATAATTATGTAGTTGAACTTAAGATATATAATTATACTATCCATTACACCGAACCTTGGAAATTCGTCAAACTCCTGGACTGCTCGAAGTATGCTTTCTTTTGAATTCTACAACCACATGGCGGATTACTTGACCAATCAAGAAGTTCATGGGGAAACTGGTTTGGTTGTGTTGTTATCATTTTAGTGTTGAATTATACTTTTAATCGCTATATATGTCAATATATAGCAAGTTTCTCGTCTTTTATAAAAAAGAAAAACCAAAGGCATGGCTAAAACAAGGCTAGATCGTCACGTTTTATGCTTCATCATAACTCAACATTCTAGATTAAAAAAAGAAGAAGAAAAAAACTTGATTGTGGACATGAGAAATTTGACCCAATTTTTTGGAGATTGGTGCAAAGTAATGAGATTGACTGGTGAATGGCATTTGACATGACAAAGGCTCTGTCTATCAAAATAAAACTCGTTAGAGACAAAATAGGATCTCCATTGCCCCATCCTTTGTGGATGGGTTCTTCCCTTCTTCTTTTGGACTGGGTGTAGACAGGATAGAATTAGCAGCTTTCTCTTCTCCCCCTTCACCCTTTCATGAGTTTCTTCTTTGCTTGATCTGACCTCTGAAGAAAAAAACCAAGCACAGGAAACTGACTACTCATTCAGAAGCGCACTGCAGCCCATTCAACCAAGGAGTGGGCGGCTGGTAGCCTCGTGACTTTCATGAAAACAAGTTGCAACTCAAGCATTCTTTGACCTTCTATTATACATGGCGGGTATCAATTTCTTCGCATTTAGAAACGTGCTGATAAGAGCCTTATCCACACGGATTTGTTGTGCTAGCTCTACTAGCTACTAGCTAGCATATCTCGAGCTCGCTCATTGACAGGACATGTTCTAGTAAATTAGGGTTCAGCCATTCAGAGATCTTTCCAAGGGTTAAGAGCACACGCGGTAATTTGGAGTCATTCTCATGCATGGTATGCCAGGACCCAAAAACTTTGGATGCATGCATTCTTGCTATCTGCCTATTCCTTTGGGAATATTTACGTGCACAAACGAGTGGGGAGAAAAGGTGGTTTATATATCTTGTGACTTTAGATTATCTAATTAGACAAGCTTTAATCTTGGATTTATATCCAATATTGCATAATCCATGTGCTCACTAAGAGTGCTCCACACATCATCTCTCCTAAGCTTTTCAAGCAAAAAAATAAAAAAAGAAGAAACAATTTCACATTGAAGGCTATAATTAACAAATTCACGTGTACTTAAGCATGATCAAAAGAAAGGTTTAGTAGAACTTAGAAGGAGTAAAAGAGAAGGGAAGGGAGGGAAGGGGAGTACAATACTTCCATTGTTTGATTTTACAAGTTAGAGACTGAATTTTTTCCTTTTTTTACAAGTTATACTTTTTGCAAAGTCCATGGCTGCCAGTTGGGAATATATATATATGGTGCTCGTGGCATCGTATGCTTCATAGGATGAGAGTGTGCAAGTTGTTCTCCAGCTGGCCCTACTTTCAAGCTGATCGAACCTAATGTTTGTCTCATTCATGGCAATATATATGATTCTTAACCTAGAGATGTAATCGAATTCGAAAAGGATATGCACGAGTTTCTTCGCTGTTATTTTGTCTCTGATCATTAAGATTTGAGAATAATAAAAATAGATCAAGATGTTCGTCAGGTGAAATAGAGTTAATTTGTCCAAATTCTATGGACCCTCTTCAGCGAGTCTTTACAAGTTTCGTTAAGTATAGAGAAATGTGAATTCTCTTTAGTGCTCCACAGAGACTTCCATGCAAATTGGATGTGTTGATGGTCCTCGCCACTTGCTCACAAAAGCTAGAGACGGCGGTGTTGCACTCGCAAGGTGATTTAAACATTGCTTGGCCTCTAATTAATTCTGCCATCCTAGCTACTAAAAGGCCTTCAAATGGAAGAAAAAAAGGGGGCAAAAACCGCAGCCACAATATTTGACATTTCATTCCTAAAAGATAGTACGTATGTAGTAACCTCAAGCCTGCGATTTCGCTCCTCAGCGAACTTGTTCACGATAACATGTATTGGCCTTCAATATGTCATCAAGAAAAATGACAAGTCACCCGACAGATCCTATGGATCAGAGAGGGGGTTTGTTTTGCGTCCTTGTAATAACCTTGGAAGAAAAAATAGATAGATAAAGAAGAAGAACAAATTAATTATTAAAAAAAAAACCCCACTTTTCATTCCCAAAAGAAACTGAAGAAATTAATTTACATGACGACGTTGACACACGACCAAATCGCAAGCCCCTGACTACATTAGCACACACGACTATGTAAGAATAAGAAGCCCAAATCACGAAATTAGAGAAGAAACTATTAAATAGACTGTATGATACGGCAAACCAAAACGATGAGAAAGAAGCCAAGAAAAAAAAAAACACGACTAAAATGCACACCAACATGAAAGAAAGGACTACATATGAGGGCGTACGTAATCAACGTTCTACATATCCCTTACTTCAAACATATTACGGTTTTTGACGACAATATCATACATATGCATGGGCCTGAGCTTGTTAAAATCCTTAGGGAGAGAGATGAGATGAACAGTTGATCTTTTGTGGAATTGAAGGAGATCCGGATCATCATAGTACCTCTCCCACCCAAGAGAATACAGCTTGCGTTCAAGAATGGCATAAGAGGTTATAACCTCATTACTAGGGGAGTGAACTAGCACTTTTCGCCGCACACTTGACCCTTGCCGGCTCCCATCTAGGGATTCAGCTCCTGGGTTCTCCACCAGCCGAACCACCCCGTTCTTGAAAACCCAGACACCAGACATTTTCAACTAAGGCTAGGAATAAATAGATGTATAAAGCCAATGTTTTGCGAGGTTGAAGATGGAGTTGGTCACGGGATGGTAGGGTATTTATAGAGGTAAGTTCTTGGGGATAGACGGATATAATATGGGGGTGTTTGGATGCAGGTGTAGCTAAGGTGGGACCAAATTGAGGTAAGGGTCTTGAGATACAAAGATTTTGGAACACAAGTAGCATCAATTTAATGTGGACATTTTATCGGATTGGGAAAATCCTTAGCATTTCCTTTTTCCAAGTCTTTCATTAATTATCCTCCCACTACGGAATCTTTGTTTTGTTTTTTACAGGAAGAAAAAAAAATCTAAGAAAGATTGCTGGTGTATGTATTCTTGATCAGAAGCCTGGTAGAAAAAGACTTGAACAAAGTTTCTGTTTTTTTTAAGGCGATGTATCAAGACTTGTACACTACAGATAAGGATATATTCTCAATATTATTAGTATCTGGGGCGGGCGGGTGCTATATTTAAAGAAGAAAAAAGATGTATAATATTATGTTAATCTCAACATTGAAAGTAATGTTCTTAAGATAAGGTTCATTGCGTTAATTATATTGTAATCACTTGATGACAATTAATGTTTTAATTTGCAGTTTGTCATAGAAACTAAGAATTGATACCCTCGAAGATGCTATAGATGGTAAAAATCACTTCTTCTTATCATCATAAACCATCCAAGATCAAACTTTACAGCGCCCCAGAAATTAAAAATCGATACCCTCGAAGATGCTATAAATGGTAAAAATCACTTCTTCTTATCATCATAAACCATCCAAGATCAAATTTTACAGTTAATAATTGATACCCTCAAAAATACTATAGATGGTAAAAATCACTTCTTCTTATCATCATAAACCATCCAAGATCAAACTTTAGAGTGCCCTAAAAATTAAGAATTGATACCCTTCTTTATATATATAACAAGGGATGGCTTTTGCAAGCATGATTCGAAGTGACTTAATTAAATCCAAATCAATCATGAGTCTTTTTTATTCTCTAAATATTAATTATGTAATTGAAGGCACAATGGACGATGCTAAGTAGAGAAAGAGATCTTCTATATATGGAGGGGAAAAAAATAAAACAAGAATTAAAGGAGTTGAATGGTCGTGGAATAATTAAAATGTTGATAAGTAGAAAGGATGGCGATGCTCATGTGAATGCAAAAGAATAATGTCCCTTTCCATAGTTCGGGAATGGTTTTGTGGTGGGGAAACGTGAGGGGGCCCCGAAGCTGATTCTCATTTCTCATTATTTTCTGCTTTGTTGGAAATTCATGGGAGTTAGTTTTCCTTTTGCTATATAAAAAGGAAATGTGCCTAACTGTTGACCATTTACTCCAACTTTTTACCTTTTTTTCTTCCTTCATATATATAGATAATATGATACTAGATATGTTTCTTGCACGCTTCGCTAGGGGTAAGAAAAGTTTTTTTCGTTCTGACAAAAAAAAAAAAGCTAGGCTAAAAAACAATCCAATCTTGAGTCATTAATTCGGTAATTTAAATAACATAATAAAAAAAAACCTAATAGATGAAAAACCACAAAAAATTTTAAAGTAAAACTTCAAAGAAAAAGAAGAAGAGAACATCAATTTAAAAAAATAAAAAACTAAGAAAACCAGATAAATCTCTTAAACCAAGTCTAATCTTAAAAATAATTTGAAAAACAAATAATTCAAAATGATCCCAAATAAAATAAATTACAATTAAAAGGATAATTATCAAATTTGAAAGATTAAAAAATTATAGGGGGTGAAATTAAAAAATATTTGTAACTTGATAGATTGTTTATAGATTAAAAAATGGTAAGGGGTGAAATATAAAGAAATTATTGAGGGCTAACCTAATAGAATCAAAAAGCAAAACAAAGAGAGGATAAAAAAAAAAAGAGAAAACATTAGTTTAGAAAAAAAAAAAAAAAACCAAGTAAACCTGACGAACCTCTTAAACCTGGTCTAATTTCTAAAAGTCACAACCCGTAAAGTCTTCCACCTGAATTCAATTAAGAAGCCTAATTCCCAACCAATTCAATCAACAAATAGTAAGGATCGAATTAAATAGAAAAAAATCTAAGGAGGATGAAATTTTAGTTTTTTTTAAAAAAAAGTTGTCAAATAAAATAAATAACAATTAAAAGAATGAAGATCAAATTTTAAGGATAAAAAAAATTATAAGGGTTGTAATGGAAAAATATTTGTAAAAAATAATCAATCCTGGACAAATATCCTAAACCTGGATAATTGTAAAAACTCGCAACCCGTTAAACCCTAATTCTGAGTCCAATTAAGAAGTTTATAATTATGAGCCAATTTCAAAATATAAATTTTAAGAACTTGTACAAAAAAATAACAATCAAAATAATAGAAATTAAATTTTATAGAAGAAAAAACAAAGGACGGTGAAATCATAAAATAAAATCATTTATGATTTAAAATAAAAAGCATGTCCATGCAAAAACATTTGACAATCAAAAGAAAATAGATTAAATTTGATAGAAGAAAAAAAAAGCAAATGAAGGTGAAACTGTAAAACAAAATCAATTGAAAAAATGATTCCAAACAAAAAACTAGTAATAAAAAATAGGGTCCAAATTCAATAAATTATTGTAGATAAAAAAACCATAATAAAAAGAAAACAGACCAAATATGAAGAATCAACAAATTAAAGGGTTATTCTTGAATTTTTAAAGGACAAGCACAAAAGTCTAGGTGGGGGGAAAGAGAAGAATGGAAAAAGGAAATGATTGTCGATGCCAAACCGCCGTGAATCTTGACACACATGTTGCCTCATCTAGTCTGAGGCACCAAAATGTTTCAAATGCCGCCCTGGAATTCAGCATTTGATAGCAAAACAACCTCTCGCACGTTGCCCAAACAATGTCGGGGTTGCCCACACTCTAGTGCTTGCCCCACACACGCCAACAAGTTTTTTCAATTATATTTAATAAATATAATTTACAACATGCTTCTAAGCACCATTGAAAATTACAAAAAAAATGTAAGAAAAAAAAAACATCTTTTTGGGTAAGAGTTCAATTGTTTTTATCTTTAAACATATAAAAGTAATTACACTATTATATAAAAAAAAATTAAAAAAACAAAAATGTCCCTTAGTTGTATGTATTAGATAATTTTACTCTAGGGTTAAATTAATAATTTTACTATATAAAACAAAATAAAATTATCAATCTAACTCCATATAATTTTAAAAAAGACAATTGTGTTAAGGTGAAAATATAATCTTACCCCCAAAGCTTAGTGCTTTGTTTTTTTTTTTTCAAGGACAAAGTCATAATTAAACTATTATAATGAATAATAACTTGTGTTTTGATGCACAATAACTTCTTTAGGGGATTTAGTTTTATATATATAGAATAGAATACAAGATTGTAAGAGCATCGATTATTATTCCCACACAAGTCTATAATACTATTGCCTATGTCGACACTAAAATCTCATGTAAATCATGTCCATAATTAACCTCTTTAGAAGGATACAATATTATTAATTGAGGCATGCCTATTGATGTAACCATATTATTTAATAGTTTCACCCGCATTTAACTAGTGTTTTGCATATGTTATTTATATAAAATACCTTGATATTCTTTGTTTTATGTTTTGAAGGCACTTTTGGATGAAAGATACAAAAAGGAGTAAATTGGAGGTAATTGGCAGATTTGACGTTCAGTCGATGTTTTGTGCAGAATGTGAGTTCTAGAGATCAAAACAAAGTGATTCCAATGGCATTACAAAGCTAACATCCATACCTTTCTGTAAATGTAATGCAAGAAAAATAAAAAGAGAAATATCATGGAAATCACATCCTTAAAAGTCAAATCTCGCAGTCTGCCAATGTTGACCTTTTCCCATTCAAAATTCAATATCTGGAGCTTCAGAAGTCCAATTGATGCAAACTTAATTTTTTTGGATTCCTTACTCAAAGATCTATAAACGCTACAAATTTCAGCCAAAACCGATGTCATATGAGGGAGATATGATTTTTCAAAGATGATAGCTGAATTTTGCCAGCAAGCAGGTTGCGTGAAGAAACGAATCCAAATTTCATCCAGAAGCATCCAAACCGACATACAAGTGTTTCCAGCAATTTAGCTCCTCTAGTAAATATTCTAGAAGGTCAAGAAAGGCAGCCACCAACCTCAAGCCAACCGCCAACCGCCAGCCGCCTTCACACTACCACCATTTATTGATGTTCACACTTGAACTTTGATTTTCTTACTTACAACTTGTGTATAAATAGAGGGTGAGTAGAAGGAGGTAGCAGCAAGAAGTGAAGAAACACAACAAACTCTCCCATCTACAAATCAAAAATCATGTATTCTTCCATCTTTAGGAGTAGTTGTTCAATAGATATGCAAGGCTAAGCTCTTTTCTTGGTTGCAAGGATACAACAAACCTTCGAATTTCAAGAGCCATGAGATTTATTCTTCCTTTTATTTTCAGTTTATGTTATGAATGAGTATGATTGTTTTTCTATGCATATTTTCTATGATTGTTTATCTTAATTGCTAGAGCGGACTCTAAGTTATTATTGCTAAGTTTGATATCAAAACCGGAGTTGTGGTATATAAACTTGTGAAGCAACTAAGCTTGATAATTGTAGTGGAACTACGTTATTAAACTTAGGGAGAACATTCGATCAAAGCAACACAAACTGACAACTTGGTTGTTAAGATTAATGAATTTATCTGGATCTTAAGGCTGCCATTGGATTAAATCATTAGTGCGGACACTGTGATTGTTTGTTGGTTAGGGCTAGTTATACAGCGGATCCGTTAATTAACCAATATTAAGAAAAGATAAAATTTATAATATAAACTGGAGTTTCGTTTCAAGGATCGGTTCTAATTTCGTTGGTGGATGTATGCTTGCAACCAAGGTTTGTTTTCTTGATATATTTCAGTTTCAATTGATTTTGTTTGCTAGTTTAATTGCTGCCATAGTTTAGATAATCACAAACCAAATCCCCCCAATTACATAACGTACAACATGAAAATCTGAACTAAATCTTCCTCGTGGGATCGACCCCTTGCTTACTCTATATTATCTTGTGTGTTTTAAGCTAGGGTAATTAATTTGTGCAACCGCGACATCGCAACACCTATTATACCATAACTGAAAAAGATTAGCATTTCATTATGGATTCATATAATGAAATACTAATTTTACTCTTTGGTTGATAAATTAACAAGGCTTGGGTTTAGGGGTAAAAGAGTATTTTTCAAAGGACACAATGTTTAGCATTTCGCTATGGATTCACAAAGTGAAATGCTAATTTTACCTTTTAGTGGGCAAACTAACAAGGCTTGGGTTGAGGGACAATAGAGTCTTTTCCACAAGATGCATTGGTCATTACTAGAAAGAGAGGGGTTAGACGGTATTTTTACATTTTCTTTGTATAGGGTGATTACTTAATTGCCCTTGAAAGATGAAAAAAAAAAAACTTGGGTCAATAGGCTTTTTAGTCTTTAACTTAATTTTTAAACAAGTTACTTTATTGCAATTGAAAATAAGACAAAAAAAAAATCTTTGACTTAAGGGTTCTTTTGTCATTTAGATGTGGTGATTGGTTGTTATTAAGTGTTATTGGGGGCAATATAGTAAAGAAATTTAAAAAAATAGAACTGTGTGAACAATGTCTTCCACTTTCAAACAACACATATGGCAACCAACATCATGATTCCAAGGTAGCGGCTGATACGTGTCAGTGTCCCCTCTATAAATAAGTGAGGTATGTAGCCCAATGGTGGCCGGGGTTACTGTGTGACCCTTTGTTTTTTTTTTTTTTCCCTTTTTCCCTCTTTTTTTTTTTCATGTTGACCTTAAAAAAAACCAAATCAACCCCTAAGGTTTGTTGTACTAAAGATTTCATCCATATTCTTAACTTGCTAATGGTTTGTTGTGTTATGCTATTATGGTTTGCCTATAGTATTTCTAACTTCGATGTTAGTGAATTTCAGGTTAATATTCCTAACTCTAGAGTTAGTAAATATTAAAATTGATATTTTTTACTATGACCTCAACAAAAACCAGGATTGATATTTTTTACTCTGGCATCAGTAAATACCGGGGTTGATATTTCTAACTTTAGTGTTAGTAAATACCAAAAGTCAATACTTGTTGTCAATCCACTTATATCAAACAATCTTGGGTCGAGTTCTAAAATGGGTATTGGACCCGAAAATGACAACAATAAACATTGGACCCACATGAAAAGGATTTGGCTATTTTATTTAAAGATTTTATCAATGTTTATTTTAAAAAAGTTTTTTTATATATATGTTGGCCCAATGAGCCATTTTATTTTGGCCAAGCTTCTAATGGGCTTGATAAACTTGTTATGAAGCCCAAAAATGCATGTGAATAAAAAACATCCAATGCCAAAAATACAAATATATATTTTTTTTATGTTAAAACACACAAAATGATTTTTTTTTATGCTAAACATAATATTTAACAAAAAAAATAAAGTATACAAAAAACATAGTTTTTAGGCTCTTTTTTTTGGCTTGGCCATAATGCAAATTTTTCAATGGTTAAAATTTTTTGGATTTTTTTTTTGTTCTTCATTTTAACACTTGCTAAAAATAAAACTATGCATCACACACACACACACACAAACCATCCTTTTCACTAATTCACACACACACACTTACAATAACCTATATATAATTTACACAATAACAAATACAAAATCATCCAAAGTTCATATAACACCTTCAAGAAAGGTCTGAATGGTCAAGATGAGCTACTGGAATTTAGAAAGAATGTTGAAATAGTAGTGGTGCATGAAGATCACATGCCATCATGGCTAGGGGCATATGAACCAATGCTTCAGTGACTAGAGAAGATGATGGTTGACTAGATTGGGTTGCTCTTCTTCTCCTCATCACTCTTATACCAATGGTGAGTGTTACCTATTAAATTCAAATAAAATAAAATCCCCAAACATGATTGGTTTATTTTCCCCTATAGTGGTTAAAATTGGGTTATGATAGTTGCCCCCTTTTAATTACAAATAGTTTTTTTTTTAAAAGTGGTCTAATTATTCCAGGTGACTTGCATGTTATGTGAAAAATATAAAGAATTTTCAAAATTTATCTAATTGTTCCACACGACATGCTCATTATGAAATACATGAAAGTGATTTCAACAATGGTCTTATTTTCCAGGTGACTTACCCGTTTATGAAATACATGAAAATGATTTCAGCATTCAACATTGGTCTTTATTGTAATGGGTGATCTACTCCATTATGAAATATATGAAAGTGATTTCAATAATGGTCTTATTTTCCAGGTGATCTACTCGTTTGTGAAAAAAACATAAAAGTTTTTCAACACTGATCTCGTTGTAATGAGTGACCTACCTAACTATGAAAAATATGAAGATTTTTCAAGTGTTATAATTTTCGTAGGCGACTTGCCTAGGTAAAAAATACAAATATTATTCATGATTGGTCTTATTTTTCCAAGTGACCTACCCATTTGTGAAAAACAGTAAAAAATGCCCCCTTGTCCCATTGTTGGAATTGTTCTCTTCCTTGCTACTTTGAAGATATCAAATCACTTTTTTAAATGCTACATTGCCCTCTAATTGTATTTTGTTAATAACTCGAACAAATGATGGTTTTGACTGAACCTTCTCTTTGTTTTTGTTTTTTTGTTTTTTTTTTTTGCTTGGTTTCATTGAAGAAATCTTTATCCATAATGAATTTAGAAAACTTTATCGTACATTTGAAAATGAAAATTCTTTCGATGTGAGTTTAAAACAATTTGCTTTTGAAATCTTACAGCTCCCTAGGATTTTATTTTTAAAAAAAAATGGATGAATTGTTCTTTTGTCAACGAGAATGAAATTGGCAAGGTTGTTAAAATCACGAGGTAGATTTTACGAGTTAATACATGCTTAACATGCAAAATCATTTTAAAAACTCGAAAATAAGTAAAATCGGGTTAAAATCAAATAAAATCAGTAAAAACGGATGAAATCGCGAGTTTACAACCATTTTTACGAGTGTAACCAAAACAATATCATATACTACAGTATTCTTGACATTTGTTGTTTATATGTCATTTCACCATTTATTTGATGCTAACCACCTAATTTATCCTTCCAAGCGACCGTTCGGGCAAAACATTGTTGGCCACACGAAGCAACTCCAAGCATAGACCACTGGATGATCTGGATCTATGTCCACTGGATCTATGTCAGTGGTTAGTTTTGTCGAAGGAAAAGTAAGAATCTTATAGAGGATCCATTTTATGTTGCTAGAAAGTCACATTCAAAATTAGATTTTGACATAAAAATGAACACTTTGACATGACAATACCAAAATAAGCAGCCCAACTTTAACTTTTAAATTGTGTGGAAATGTAATAATAATTATTTTTTAAAATAATTTAAAAATATATTTAAAAAATATGTTTATTTTTTAAATTCAAGATTAAGATATTAAAATAATTTTAAAATAGGAAATTTTTTTAACTTAAGATAAAAAAAATCAAATTAAAAAAAAAACTCACATATAAATTCCTGTACATATATTGAATTCTAAATCAACATCTATAGCACCTCTTTGAATTCTATTTCTTTTTACATTTCAAAAATATTTATAAAAAAATATTTACAGTACTGGTATGTAATTTGATATAGTCATAATTTTATTGACTATTTATTGATAATGTTTCCAAAGTAAAATATGTTTATAGAATATCTTAGTTATGTTTGTATTGATCACAATTTGGTTCTAATAATCGTGTTTGAATTGATTACAAGGCTGATTTAAATTGATTCTTGAATTATTAAACAATTTCTCTGATGATAGGCTTGATGTAGAATGATAATATGGTATAGATATTGATAAGAATTCAAAAAAAGTTCAGTGTAAATATTGTCAAAAAATTTCCTTATGATTTTATGATTTTACGATCCGTTTTTACAATTCGAGTTTATTTTGTATTTTCCATGCCGTGTCAAAATAATGATTTTGACAACCTTGGAAATTGGTGTAGGTATATGATAAGATGACCTTCTATTTGTGGGTTTCAAAACAAAAGGCTTGAGTAAAAGCTCAAGGTTTTGTTTAAGGTAAATTATCTCTCTTTTTTAGCAAAAGGCACGTAGTGTAGGTTATGGCTCTTAGCTATGAAAGAAATGGGTTTATAAGGCTCATAATTTTTCAAGGTTTTAAAGACTCAGGATCATTATTATTTTATTGACTCATTTTGTTTTTCAATCTTTTTTTCTTTTGCTATTTTTCTTTGATATGCCCTTTTTTATTTTTTTGGTAGGGCATCCTCATTTTATTTTGACTATCGCTTTTGCTTTTGATAAGTATGCACCCCCTAGCATTTAAGCCTTCTGGGCTCTTTTTCCTTTTGGTTTTCTCACACTTTTCATCAATTATTGATTATTGAAATTTAATTTTTTCCTAGTGCGGAGTGTGATCTTAGTCCGGATTTTTCATCAAAGAAAATTTATTCAGTCTCAAAAGGGAACCATAAGGGATGTATTCATTTTAGAATGTGAAAAGGATAACAAAGATGATCTTTTCTTTTTAGATTAACATCAGTGTTTGGGTTAGCTTGCACGCAACTCGACTAATCTCATGAACCCTGAAGTTAACGACCATGTAAGCCTTCAGTTACCTTGAGGTTTGTGGGACTCGAACTGGTGACTTTTAGGGAGCAAACCTAGGGCCTAACAAGTTGGGCTACACCCCTTAGGATTAAGATGATCTTTTCGTATTTCAAGCACAGGTAGTTAAAACCAATAAACTTTGACCTCGTTTAGTGAAATGGTTTGGGCTTTGCAAAGATATGTGTTTCACAAGTCTATGAACAACGAATCCACTACATATCACTATACATAAATTTAAAACATAACTCAAAAGACATAGTGTGAAAGTGATTGTTCGTTTTACAATTCATATATTCTAGTTTAGAATTTGGTCACCTCAATGAGAGATTTCCTTGATTCATCTGTCATCTTATAAATAGAATGTCAAATGTTATTTTAAACAAACATTGAATTATTTCTAAAGTCAAAAACAAGTTTAAATTTTTAAAATTCCACTGGGAAAAGATTTTTGGTAAAACAAATGAGCTGGGTCTATAAGATCATGCGAGACTGCAAAGGTGTATTTGCAGATTCTTTGGTATCGATAAGCATGAAAGAAATAAAAGATATGGAAAGAGAATTTCTTGGTCTGAACTTTGTTTTATTGATTTGATGAAAACTTATACATGATTGATAATATTTCTTTACAAAATTAGAGGTCACATGCCTAATCAAATCTTCCTCGTCCATTTTTGTCATCAATAATGCTCCTTTTGAGAATGCCTTCTTCACTATATACGAACCTTCATAATTTAGAGCCCATTTAATATGGTCTGTGCTAGGTGGTAGAATATTTCTTAACATGTGAACTCCTTCCTTGAACTCCCTTGGTTGGACTTTTTTGTCATATACTTTAGCCATTTTTCTTTGGCAAATTTCAACTAATCTCTTCTTACTAATCATGTTTAGTTGCTCAAATCATATTTTAGCTTATTCAACCTCTTTAAGTTTAGATTTTATAAGGACTCTTAGAGAGGGAATCTCCACTTCTAAAGACATCATTGCCTCCATCCCATAAACTAGTGAATAAGGTGTAGCCCTAGTTGATGTCCTTGCAATTATTAGGTATGCATAAAGAGCATAAGGAAGCCATTCATGCTAGTCTTTGTAGGTAACCATCATTTTCTAAACAATCTTCTTGATGTTTTTGTTGTAACCTTTTTTTGGATCGCCACACAAAAATAAAAAAAGATATAAAAAGATAAAATAACAACAACAACAACAACAACAACAACAATAATATAGCTGGAAGAAATTAGAAAAATAATAGGAGGTGGGAGCGCTCAAAAAATGATCAGAAAAATTGATTAAGGAGGATAAAAATACAAAGATTGAAATTTTGACAGTATATTCTTAAATGATGAGAGCCCTGTTGGAAAAAGAAAAGTTAATTAGAGAAGAAAAGTCTAAAATTGGATGTTTATGGACTTAATTGGATTTTATTGAAGGTTTAATTGAATTTATAGAGGGTTTGATTGCAAGAAAAATGGATTTTTAAGTCAATTTGGGCTTTAATTGGAAGAAATTAAAGTTCTGGGATAAAATTATACTTTTTTAGAGTTGATTTGGTCAAATCAGGGGCTTAATTGCATAAATATTGAAGTTTGATGGCCAATTAGGGACTTAATTAAGGAAATCCGAAACCAAGGACCAAATTGAAAAAGGCGTGTAAATAGAGGGGCTGTAATTAACCAAATTAGGGGCCAATTTGAAGAAATTGAAAGTTTATTGATCAATTGAGGGTCAAATTGCATAAATCAGAGACCAAGGACCAAACTGGAAAATGCACAGAAATATAGGGTTCGAATCGAAGTTCGACAGGGGTGAAATTAAACAAAATTAAAAGTTTGAGGCCAATCAAGGGTGTAATTAGAGATAAATCACAAATTAAGGGACTAAACTTTAATTGGCATAAAAATTACTATTCGTTTCTTCCCCAAATTAAATGAAACCTACACGAAAACGATACCCTGACACCTGACTACAGCCTAGTATAAACAGTTTTGGCTGATTAAGGCCGTAGAGGCGGTGGCATCGCCCCAAAGTGGGCAACCCGACCAGCCATTTTCTTGCACAAAACTGGCAATTCATCATTGCTTCTTTGTAGCAGTGGTTGGAGTGTTTTCGAGTCGAACCAAGGGCTAAAATTTGGCACTAGAAGAGACAAAGTGTTGCTCTTCCACCACCTATAAATAAATGTGATTTTCATGCTTCAACGAGGAAGAAATTTAGGTCCAAAGACAGCCAAAAAACCAGCCTCCCTAACCCGGTTTCTGCTGCCAGCAAAACCTGCCTCTCTCTCTCTCTCTCTCTCTCTCTCTACCGCGACATTCAGCCACCAACATCATCACCACCGACTTGAAAACCTCCATCTCCATCACAAGCAACCACCCAAACACCTCATATAGTAAGCGCGTCGCCGAGCCTCTCTCCTCTGCAACTTTTCTTCTTCCTTCACCACTAACCTACGTCGGCCACCATTCCTTCCACCAAAGCCTGTTGAACCACCGGCAGAGCCTCCTCATCGCAGCCAAGCTTCCACCGCAGGTCAGCTTTCTTCCCCTTCCTTTATTCTTCTTCTTCTTCCTCGATGGTCTCCACTGTTCACGTTACACGTGAACAGTGGGGAGTGAATTAATTCACTCTCTACTGTTCACGTGTATAGTGGAGAGTAATCCACTGTTCATTTTTAAAAAATAAAAAATAAAATTCCAAAAAATCTTTTCTTAAAAAATTTATGATTTTCTCATATATTTTTCTATCTATTTTGTGTAATATTGGTTTGTATTTTTATACCGTAAAGATACAAATCCGGTATTAAAATACCTGGTTTTCGTCAAAACATTGTAAAAAAAATTATAAAACCAAACAAAAAAATATTTTGTTTTCATGCATAGGCCAAGTCTCTCCAAAATAATAATAAAAAAAATTATCACATCATATTTTCATACAACAAAGGAAATTTCAAAAAAATATATATATTAGCATGCAATTTGGCTTTAACAACAAGTTTGTTAGAGCCATAAGAACTAGGCCAATATTTCAAAACTTCTAAAAAAATCTTTTGGTCTTCTTTTAGTATTTGGGATTACAAATTTATACGTAAAACGTATTACTGATATTAAAAATATAGATTTCATATAGACGTTAGAATAGTTAGATTTTTACCCAATAAGATAAAGACCTCCTTACTAAGGAGGATTTTTCTTGAACCATAGACAGACCAACAACTAGAAATACAATAACACCTTAGATTTTTATCAGACAATCAAACAATGCAGCTTACCTTAGGTAAAGCGTATTCGGGGTGTTAATACCTTTCCTTTATGCAACCAATCCCCGTACCCGATCTCTGAGACCAGTTAGGGTTCCTAGTGACCAAAATACTAGGTGGCGACTCCCATTCCATTTTCCACCAATAAAAGACAAGAATTTCTTGTCTCCCCATATTTGCTAGATAGATATTTACATTCTAGATTCAAAGTGGAACAATTTTCGCCGCGATGCCGCACACGTGCGACAGTTTTTATTAGCAGCTTCAACAACAACATTCATCTTTGGTCTGTAGGGGGTGAATTAGAATACTTGATTTTCCATTTAGCATATAATTTTACGATCATGTTTCCACTAAAGTATTCGGCATTATCGGTCATTATTTTTTTAGGTAAATCATACCTACAAATTAGATCTCTCTTAATGAATCACTTGACCACCTTCTGAGTCACATGGGCATAAGAGTAGGCCTTTATCTAATTTATAATCAATTACTACAAGGATAAACAGATATTCGTTGCTAGCTTATAGATTAATTGGCATAATCACATCTACTCCTCACATTGTGAATGGCCAAGGTAATACCATATTGAATAAAGACGTTGGAGGTGCATTGATCTTATCACTATTCACCTGACATTTATAATATTTTTAGACAAATTCTATACAATCTTTCTCTAAAGTCATCCAAAAATACTTGGCTTTTTGCATTTACCTAGTCGTCACATGTCCATTCACATATGTTGTGTAGATTCCTCTGTGTACTTCTCGTAAGGCTTTATTAACTTTTGACTCGTTCATACATCTTAATAAAGTCTCATCAAATGACCTTTTGTATTAGATTTCCCCATCTATATAGTACTTTATTGTCATTCTCCTCATGGTTTTTGTATCCACATTTTATAATCCCAAGGGATATTCTCGATATTGGATGAATCTCTTTATATTCATATACTGAGGGTTGCCATCTATTTCCTCTTATACTAAACAACAATAAGTAAGAGAGCTTCTAATCTCAATGCATAATCCTCAATGGTATTATCAGCTAAATGATCAGCAATTGCACTTCCTTTCATATATTTTCTTGTCATGTAGATGATATCATATTCAACTAACAACATTTTTCATCCGGCTATTCTATTTGACATGTAAGACTTTTCAAATATATCTTTTAGAATATCCATATTTGAGATCAACCAAGTGGTGTAGTACAACAAGTATTGTTAAAGCCTCTTTGCACTTTATGCCAAACTACTACACAACTTCTCTATCATATTGTAGCGAGATTCACACTCAGTGAATTTCTTACAAAAGTAATATATAGCCAGCTTCTTCCTTCCAAACTCATCATGTTGTCCAAACACGCAACCCATAGCTGATTCAGTCTCTGTTAAATACAAGATAAGAGGCTTTCCATGCATGATTTGTATCAATAAATATAGCTTTTACAAATACTATTTAATCTTATCAAAGGCATCCTTGTAGTCTTAATCCCCACAGTTCACAAATAACTGTAAGTTATGAAATGAATCGAGCAATATAGTTTAAGCCCCCCAAAAAGCTTCGAACTTCCTTTTCAGAATTAGGAGCTAAAATAGCTTGTATGGCCTTTACTTTATCAGGGTCTACTTCTATATCAATATTACTTACCACAAACCCTAGTAGCTTCCTCGCTTTCACCCCAAATGTGCATTTTATAAGGATTAACTTCAACTAGTATTTTCTTAACCTTTTGAACAATTTCTTCAGAGTTTGGATATGATTTTCTTGTTCTTTAAACTTAGTGATCATATCATCCATGTACACCTCAATTTCTTTATGCATCATGTCATAAAAAAATGTCACCATTACTCTTTGATAAGTTGCTCTAGCATTCTTTATCCTAAATGACATCACTTTATAGTAAAAAGTTCTCTATATAGTGATAAATGTAGTCTTCTCCTTATCCTGCTCGGCCATTTTAATCTGATTATACCCGTAGAAACCATACATGAAAGAGTAGGTAGAACTTTTAGCAGTATTATCTGCAAGAACATCCATATGGGGCAAAGAAAAATCATCTTTTAGGCTTGCTTTATTCAAATCTTTAAAGTCCACATATACCCTGATCTTATTGTCCTTTTAGGTATTGTTATAACGTTGGACACTAATTAAAGGTATTTGACTACTACAAGGAATCTAACATCCCACTGTTTTTTTACTTATTCTTTAACCTTGATCAATATATCAGGTCATGTCCTCCATAACTTTCGTTTGATCGGCTTATAACCTTTTATCAACGGTAACTTATGTACTATAATCTCAGTATCTAAATTAGGTATGTCAACATATGACCAGGCAAAAACATCAATATATTCTTGTAAAAAAACAACCAACTTATTTATTATATTAACGGTGATTAACATCCTAATTTTCAATTCTCTTTTATCTTTCTTAGTGCCTACATTTATCAATTCTAGCTCTTATTTTGCAAGCTCCCATGTATACTCAAATTGCTCTACTAGCTTTGTAAACTCTTTGATGTCATCCTTCTCACATCATTTCTCATATATTGCAATTATAGTTTTATCAAAGTTAGGTTAGTTATTGTCAATGTAGTGGGTTTATGAGTTTATCAATAATCCGCTTTCAGATTTCCTGGAAGCGAAAAGTGTTTTGGTTATGAGTATATGGTTTATATTTGGGAAAATAAATAGGCAAAATAAAACGGCATAATTGAAAGAAAAATACATGATCTCATTAAAATTTTAAAAAAGAAAAGGCTCAACAACAAAGCTTTATTGCCAATATCTTGAGCCATGATTATTGGTAAGGTACATTATTCAATCAAAACAAAAGCATATAGATAAAGCATATTATTACTTTTTGAAAACAATATGGACTTCCTGGATCTCTCAATTGTTCAACTCTTCCCTATCAGCCAACTTTACTTCTTGAATCTCCTAATTGTTCAACTCTTCCCTATAAGCCAACTTTCTCACAAATTCAGATAGGACATCCTCTAAAGTGCCAATGGTCAGTTAAGGCAACAGTTTGTGAGGATTTTTTCTAGCCTCAAGGTCTCCTTTGTGGTCTTCTTCTTTAAATCTTTCAAGATAGTTGATAGTAGCACCATTAAGTTCCTTTCTCAAACTTTCCAACTCATCTTCAACCCTTATTACATGTGAAAATCATGGAAATGTTATGTGAATAGGTGAGATCTCTATCCTGTCTTTATTGGGCCTATTTCCTTCAATCTGGGTTAATCTCTTTTCTTTTTAATATCGGTTGCTCTTTTGTAATCTATCCTTCTTGGCTTAAAACCTAAGCTAAACCTCTGATCAACATTTCATTTTCATCACATTAATCCTTTCAGGAATTTCTATGGTCGAGTTATATTGGAATGGCAACCCATGTTTCAAAAAGCATTTAGCAACTATTTTTGTTTCCTCAAAAATTTCTGGCTTTCTTTATACCTTATTTTCAGGTGCCCATTAGGCATTTACAACCTCAAATGCATGCAAATCTTCATCCATACTTTTTTCAACTTCCATATAAGGGACTGACACATTTTTTTATTATAAACAAAGCCTTTTCAGCTTTTATGGTCACCAAATTCCCATTGATGATAAACTTGGGCTGCATATATCCAAGGTCTTCATAACAACATGTTATATGAGGGATGAATATCCATCACCTGTAATGTCACTTGAAATGGTTAAGGGCCAATGATCAATTCAACATCAATATTCCCAATAATTAGCCTAGGTGACCCATTATATGCTCTAGTAGTCATGGTACTCGATTTTATATGAGAGGCATCAATAAGCATCTTATCAAGCACATTTCTTAACAGTATATTTAGAGTAAAACCATTGTCTATGAGCATGTTAACAATCAAACAATCCTTGCACTTTATCGTGATACACAGTGGTTTGTTATGATTGGTCTCTTCAGGATCAAGCTCATCATTAGTAAAGTATAGGTAGTTGGTGGCCTAAATCTTTTCCACCAAATGTTATATAAAATCTTGTATGATGTCTTGAGGAATATATGCCTCATTAAGAACTTTTTGAAGAGCGTTCCTATGCAATTCTAAACTTAGAACTAATAATAACAAAGAAATCCTAACGAGTGTTTTCTTTAATTGATCCACCATGCTATATTCATTATGCTTCACTAACTTCAAAAACTCACTAGCCTCTTCATTGCTTACTAGCTTATTAACCTCATCCATCTTTGCCAACTTTACCGCATTCTTTCATTTGGCTTTATTATGATTTTCAGCTTTTCAGTAGTAAAACATCTCTCACTTCAAGTTAGCCCTTTTATTTCAGCATGAAAAATAGAGGCAGGATTCTTATTATGAAAGGAATACCTATAATTATGAGGTAGGGCATTATAGCTTCTGCTAGTTGTGTTTGTAGGTTTAGTCTGAATCATTTTCGGGGGTCCCCACTTAATTAGCTGATACCTTCAAACTTTAACCTTCTTATTATAGCATTTTCTTTTAGACCACCCATTCTCAACATTCCCAACATCATCATGCTTTCTACCTTAGAATGAAATTCTTCAGAAGAATCAATATCATGTCTAAAGTGCTGGTAATACTTATAATATTCATTCATATCTCTTAGAGCCTATGTTTTGGATGGTATTTTGAGATATCTAGCTTGTTTCAACATCTCATACATCCTCTCCATTGTTACTTCAAAGTATTAACTCCTTCATTTCTAGAAGCATGGTTTGGTAGTGGCTTAGAATTCATATTCGGGGATTCATCAAAGGTAATCCACCCAGCCTTAATGAGTTAAAGGATCTTTTTTTTAAATGCAACACAACCATCAATGTTGTGACCAGTGATACTAGCATGGTATTCACATGTTTGGTTAGATTTGTACCAATAAAAGAATAAAGGTTGTAAAGGTGTTAAAGAAACAGGTGCAACTTGGCCAATACTAAGTAGCCTTTAGTATATTTCACGGAGAGGTATAGAAAGTGGTGGAAGTTGTTCTTGGTTTCCTTGGAAACGTTTTCGTGTGCGAGAGGTATTGTTTGTCTAGTTATTTGTTGGGTTGGTTTGAGTGTTGGTTTGGCTTCCAGAAAAGGGCGAGGTAAAATTTATATTGGATATGCCAGGGGTAAGTGCAGATGTTTTTTGAAGTCATAGTTGTATTGGTAAGTTTTTTTCTTTCCCTTACACCCTCCTTTAACATAGTGAACTTCAGTTTCTTTTTTTCATCCAGTAAAACCCTTTTCCTCATTAAGGTCTAAAATCTTACCTATTCGAATAACCTATTTGATTCTTTTAGCTATAACAATCAAGTTAGAGAAATGTTGTAGAGCTTCTAACCAGGTATTCAAAGTACGAGGCCTTGAAAGTGTTTGAAAATAAACCATCTATTTTTCCAACAAAAAAGGATTAACCTGTGCATCTGATTCATGCCACATTTAAGTGTACTCTCTTATGGACTCTTTGTTGCCCTTCTTTATAGCTTATAAACTTGATCTATCAGGGGCTATATTCATATTAAACTTATATTGCCTAATGAAGGTATCAACAAAGTCCTTCCACCTTTTTAACTTGGTATTGTTTAATTGCATATACTAGGTGAGAGCAGCATCACTCAAACTATCTTGAAAAAAATGAATCAATAATTTCTCACCATAAACCACCTCAAATATTTTATTACAATATGATTTAAGGTGGGTTATCGGGCATTGAGTTACAGTATATTTGATAAATTATGGCACTCTAATTTTTTTAAGAATGACAACATTGGGCACCAAACATCTCATACAAGTTATTTTCCTCAATTACCGTCATCCTATCCTCGAGGGCAGTTAATTTTTCTAGTTGTCTTCCTCCACTACCTTGTCCTTTTGAGATTCATCTATTGTCAAGTCAACAGTAAAGGGTATCCTTATCGGATATGCTAGTTGAGCAGATAAAAAATGTGTAGCATGTTGAGATGGAGGTGACATCCTATTTGCACTATATTTTATGGATTGAAAGGAGTTTGGGGCATATGTGGAGGTTGAGTTGTAAATTCTAACTAGGTGGATGTTCCTTCTCCAGATCTAAAGCTTAAAGCTTATTCGAGTAGACTGGTAAGCCTTGTTATATCTTTCTTAAGACTTTCCAACTCTTTTTGGTGTTGGACTTCTAACTGAAATCTTTCTTTGCTTTCCATTTTTTTTTTTTTTTTGCAATTGAGTGTTATAGTTGCGTCTTAATGGAGAACTTATATTTCACCACTATATATAGAATATGATAATTTATGAGCATTTGTAAAAGATTCATGAGTATGAATGTACAAGAAAAGCATATTAGATATGGATTCACTCTTCGAGGGGTGACATATGGTCGTTATTCTTTGGATATGGGGTCAAACCAAAATCTGATATTCATGCTACAATGCCAAGAGGATATTTGCCTAGCCTTTTGTTATTTGGATTTTTAGCCATCCAAACACATTTTTTGAAGCAAATGTGGGTCTCATCCTTTTTATTAATCATCAAGAATTCTTTTATTACAAAAGAAATTGCTCTAGCTAGCTATTACATAAGATTAAAGGCACTACCTTTATTAGTTATAACTTTTAAAAAAACATAGATGGTATCCATGCTTTTTCGATACTTCATGATGCCTCCTCCAACTTGGTAAGCCTTCACTCGTAGCCTATGAGCCTCCATAGAAGCTTAATCAATATGCATCATGGGAATTATAATCCATCTCATAAAGCTAAAACTAGTATGCAAGAGGATTCAAATGGTCCAATGACAAGAGCGAGAGCAAAACAACTACAACGGGCCTTGACAAATCAAATTGGAATGATTGAAGCTACGTCGGAGTTAAAAATTAGCAATCAGTTTGAAATTGGTTCAAGGGTGCTTATTTACCTACAATTGAAACTTGGAGATGGGAAAAGCCATTAATGGTTCTTTTGATGCGGGGCTACTTGAATTTGGATTGATAATGCAAATAAGTGAAGGAATTGATGTTGTTTACGGTCAGAACATTAGATGAATTTGAACCCGAATTTGAAGTCATCTATTACATGTGATAACAAGACTTATTTAGGTGAAATTCAAGTTCAAAACGTGATCTTTCTAGATTGTCCAGCCATGATTGCATTGGACTTTTGTGTAAAAAGTTTAAGCTGTTTTAAATTTGGTCTACTTATGTTTCAAAAAGGTCAAAAAAAACGTGTTAGTTAAATTTGTCTAGTTACTTTATTAAAAGCCTAGTTTTTAGGCTTGACTTCTATCATGTTGAATTTTCCTAACTTTAGAGGGGTGTTCCAATTATAAATATAGTATCAGAATATGTAATAAATACTTTTGACCAAGATTTGAAACTTAATTCAGAGAATTAAGAGTTGTTTTTCTAAATTGATTTTTTGAAGAACCCTACCTAACTTATCTCTCTTCAATCACAAAGATTGTGGCGTCGAAATCCTAGATTGATCTTTGTGGTGCCTAGATCGACTTATCAAAATATCATTCTAGTCTATCCCCCATCTTATTTACTTTAAAATCATTATAATCCAGCTTAAATACCAAAAGAAAGACAACACAACCAAGCCCATCCTTCATCCATTTTTGTTAGAATCATTATTGCCGATTTTTGAATCATTCACGACACATCAGAAGCTCAATTAATTTGCTCTTGCAATTGTCTTATCCTTTCAACAATGATCAAATTGTTTCTAAATAAAAAGTTATTAGCAGTATCTAGTGTTTGATTATGGTTTTCTATCATCCTTTGGCTCTCTAACAATTTTTTCATCTTTATATTTTTCTTGGTTATCAAATCATCATGAATTTTAGTTGTCTTCTTAACATAGCTAATTCAACCTCAGCTTTTTCTAATTGGGCGTTAAGCTTGTCTAGATCCTTTGTATGCTTTGTATACCAACTGTCTTAGGAATGCTTTGTATGCCCCCAAGTTGTCTTCTAACCAAAACAGGTTCATAACTTATATATCCAGTGATTCCAATTAATGGCACTCAGGGTTTCTTTCCATAACCCATTAAACATTTCATATCTCTCATCTAAGGAGCTCTCCAATTAAAATTGCTTTGTGAAAGTTCTTTCACCTTTGTCTTTTAGTCCTCTTCAAAAAAGTTCTCCCACTATTTCAATACAAATAACTAGAGTTGTTTTTTTGCTAAACCACCAAAAACTTCTAAATATTGGAGTCTCAACGTCAATATGAATTACCATCAAGATAAATAGCAATGAGACACAACATCTCATAAAACCTTTCCCAGTCTTTTTATAATGGTTAAGAGATAGGATTGTCTCATCTAAAATTGCAGCAGAGGGATTAATCTTGGTATTCTCATACTCAACAAACAAATTTGCGCTTCCAAACTGACAATTTCAATAGTATAAGGACACGGTACCAATCCAAATACTCGTAAAGCCAATATTCTACACTTCTCTATTCTAGCACCCGGATTAGACTTTTTTACAACTAGCAGCTCCTCTAGTCATTTCCATCTCAAACCCCTAGAGTTATTATTTTCTCTATATTGGTTCATTTTATCGATTCCTAATAGCTTAGCAAAATTTTCCATAGTACTCTCAATTCTTTAGTGAAATTATAGCTTATGGACATCTTTAGGGAAATAGTTGGCACCATATCGATATCTCCAAATGTAAAGCACTGATAATCAGGGTCCCAAAAATGTATCAAAGCTTTTATGGCTAATGGTAGCACTGACACTTTCAAAAGGTGTGAAATCCTCATATATATCTTGGTAAATTCTATCTCATCTTTTAGATACTTGGTAAGTTGAACGAACTTGCCCAACTTGTTGGCATCATTTATTACATATCTTACATCCCTAAGCAGCGATATCCCACCGATATATAGTCTAGGGCAATCTTACTTAGTCAACTGCAGTGATTTAGATTTAAACTCATACTCAATAGTTATGATCTCATGATTAGTGGCCATTACATCACCCACAAGTCCTGTAATCAAGATGTTATAGGTTAAGCTTGCCTTGGTGAAATTTATACAAGGCATAACCTAATAGGTAGGTTCTAGCCATTAAATGCATGGGGTAGGTTACTACCTAGTTTTAAAGGGTCTTTCACATGCTTAGTGATCATTAAAGGATGATATAAGGCTTACAAGAAATGTGAAGATAGAGGCCTTGAGTAATATCATATCAATATATCAACCACTATCACGTAAACAATCAAGCAAGAGTTGGATGGTTTCACGAGTCTTAATTGGGCTAAAACCATTAGGGTGTCACTACTTCTCCACCTAATCTAAAGTTTATATTATGTATATTCAATGCCTAGTGAGTAATGTGCGAAGTCACAAATCCATATCCAATACATATAGGATAACATGAATAAATATGCATGCAAAAGCTACAAAAAAAAAAAAAAAACCAAATGAACACAACATAACAAACATTATAGCAATTAACAAACAAAAAGAAAAGCTTAGTCTAAAAAAAATCCCCAGTGGAGTAGTTATTATGTCACACTTGACATAACGGCGACCATTAATTTAAAAAAAAAACATAATAGATATATGACATCTTGTTCTTATAGGAGAAATGTCTTGTTTATGGAGTCGCTACCTGGCACTATAGTCACTAGGAATCTTAACTGATCTTCAAAGATTTTATGGTACGAGACTGGTTATGCTAAAGAGAAGATATTATCACCTTTAAAACATCCTACCTAAAGTAAGCTGCATTAATGATTTTGTCTTACTTGTTAATGGTTTGTTGTGTTAAGCTATCATGGTTTGTCTATAGTATTTATAACTTTGATGTTAGTAAATTTCATGTTAATATTCTCAACTCTAGCATCAGTAAATATTGGAATCAATATTTTTTACTCTGACATCAGTAAATACCAAGATTGATATTTCTGACTCTAGTGTTATAAATATCAGGGTTGATATTTTTAACTCTAGTGTTAGTAAATACCGAACGTCAATGCTCATCGCCAATCCAATTACATCAAACAATCTTGGGTTGAATTTTAAAATGGGCATTGGATCTAAAAAAGACAAAAATAAACATGGGGCTCACATGAAAAGGATTTGGCTCTTTTATTCGAAGATCTTATCAATGTTTATTGAAAAAGGGTTTTTTATATATATGTTGTCCAATGAACCATTTTATTTGGGCCAAATTTTTAATGGGCTTAATAAACTTGTTATGAAGCTCAAAAATACATGCAGATACAAAACATAGTTTTTTTTTATTATTCCAAAGCCAAAAACACAATATATATATATATATATATATATATATATATATATATATATTATGTTAAAACACCCAAAATTATTATTTTATGCTAAACATAATATTTAACAAAGAAAAATTATGCAAAAGACACAGTGTTTAGGCTCTTTTTTTTTTTTTTACTTGGACATAATTTTTATAGTATTTTTTCATTCTTTATTTTAAGACTTGTAAAAATAAAACCATGCACCACACACACACCATCATTTTCACTAATTCACTCACACACACTTCCAATTACCCATATACAATTTGCACAATAACAAATACAAATCATCTAAAATTCAAATAACACCTTCTAGAAAGGTTTGAATGGTCAAGATGTGCTACTGGAATTTTGTGAGACTGTTGAACACTACTAGTGTATGGAGATCACGCGCCGCCATGGCTGGGGGTGCGTGAACTGATGCTCCAGTGGCTAGAGAAGATAACGGTTGGCTAGATTGGGTTGCTCTCCTTTCCAATTTTATTATTCAACACTAGGTTAATTGAGAATTGATCTTCATAAACTATTTTGATTTGCTTTCTATAGGGATATATGATCTCATGATCAAGGTCGCAATTTTTTGCATTTTAACCATGGTTAAATTGGGTCTTTTTTGTAACTTATCTCTAAAAGGTTATCTTGGATTAATGACCCGAGTCATGATTCCTTCAAAATTAGATTTTCTTTTTATTGGATTGTCATCGTCTCATAACCCAGGTTGCGAGTTAACCTAATTGACTCAATTTTTTTAATTGATTTTTTTCTCTGATTTCATCATTTAATATTATGTTTCATTGAGACTTACTTTTCATGATTTGTTTTGATTTGCTTTATTGTAGGTTATCTCAGCCTTATGACTCTGGAATAGTGCTTAACGGGTTAACCCGGGTTTACTTGGCTTATTTTTTGTCATTTTTATAATTAATGTTTTTAAAATTTTCATCATTTAACATGAGATTCGACAAGAGCGATTGGATATTGAGCTTCATAATTTGTTTTGATTTGCTCTCTATTGAGTTATCTCAGTCTTATGACTAAAATTTAGGAGGTTAACCCAGGTTAAATTCGATTATTTTTTTCTATAAGGTTATCTTGATCTAATGACCTGGGTCATTAGTTTTTTATATTATTTTTTATTGATTTTTTTAATCGATTTTTTTTTCATGAGGTTATCTCGGTCTTATGACTCGGGTTGCGGGTTTGATTGGTTAGCTTGGGTCATTTTTTTAAGTCTTTTTTTATTGATTTTTTTTCAATTTTATCCTTTAACATTGGTTTTACTGAGAATTAGACTTCATAATTTATTTTGATTTGTTTTCTATGAGGTTATCATAGTCTCATAACCCAGGTCGCGGATTTGACATGTTAACCCAGGTTGACCCAAGTCAATCCAATATATATAAGAACACTAGTACGGACTGTTGTTTTCTAGCTCCAATGATAATATTAATGCCCTCAATTAATTCCTTCTATAAAAAAAAAAAAAAATCAAATGTGAACATCTTCCACATAACAAAACAAATAAACAAAAGGTCCAAGGGGAGTTGAGCTACCTAATGAAGTTAATCAATTGAATTGATAGCATAAGACTTTTTTTGATGAATTGGTGAAAACATAGGGTTTCTTCCGAAACAAATAATTAATATTTTCCCATAACGATCACCTAATCCCTTATTATGAGATGGTTTATGTGTCCAATTAAAGCGCTTGTTCCATGTAAAAAATCCGATGTAATTAATCTTTTTCTCTCTCAAGAGAATCACATTGTTCTTTAAAACTAATTACTTTATCTCATATCCACGCACATAAAATAATCACATTGTGCATAATATTCCTTGAACCCTACAACACAGCTCAATAATTCACTCGAGATATTTTCTTGGAGCTCTTCCAAATTAGAGGCGAATGAAAGCAGGTGGATAAGGGCCATGCATGCATGACATTTAAAAGTTTTTCTGGGAGAGATTTTTATGGATTAACCAATAACGTGCAATTTGTCTACATAAAGCTAGGAGAAAAATAGGGCAATGTCCGTGGAGAAGCAAGCAACAGCTTGGAATTCTGTAAAAGTAATGTAAGATTCTAGCACCCAATTCAACCCAACCAAATGGAAGATGATTCATAGAGTGTAGGGCTTTTTAAGACAAATCCAATCTTTATCAAGCACCTTGGTCGCAAGCATGTCCTAATTCGCAACCTCCTCCTCGTGCCAAATGGTCCTTCAGACGGAGACCTTACATCAACAAAGCCAACACTTCCCTTCTCTTGAAAAGGATTTCTGCTAGCTAGCTCGCTTGGATAAATTATCTATCTTCGTCACTGTTATTCCCCTCCATACTGGACCAGTTCATCTTGGTTTCTTCCAAGCATCGGTCCCTGTTCTTCTGGTCTTCAAATTATGATCTTAAAGCTAGCCAGCCAGCCAGGGTGCTCGAAAATGGTGTTGTTGTTTTTTTTTTTTTTTTAGGAGAATGACTCGTACAGCTTGCAGAACCTTAGAGAATTGGATCCTTCAGACACTTCGATTCCAAGATTATAATTAGTATGCATCTTATCTTGAAATTAAAACTATATGTTAATTTAAGACGAATCTTGAATGCCTACATATGAATCTAAATTCCCATGAATCGCATTTTTTCTTTTTTTTGGGATTGAATGATAGGAACTCAAATCTTTTTCTTAATTTCTTTGGAGAGCATGATTTAGGTGATGGTGAGACGGCATCAAGGAATATTTTCCATCCCATATGCCATTGAGTCCACCTGGGATAACGATGATTCGTCAAACCCACCAAAACCTGCTATGAGGCTCGTCGACATGCCAAATCACATTAAATTCCAGCAATTCTTTGAGACTCTTTGTATTTCTTGCTATAAAGCTAATAAAGCAACATTTTGTACCCCAAAATCCCAGAACAGACTCAATATGCTTTGCTTTAATCCCAAATCACAGGGTAAGAATCATATATTCTAGGCTCCACATGATTGAGAGCTCCATCCCACACTCATAATCAATACTACAAGCCCATGTGAACATTGTCCCTTAGAAAGGCCAAATTTTAAGTTCTATAAGGTACTTGTTAGCTTGTACCCTATTCTCTTAAGGGTGCGTGCCTTTCCATCTTAACCTCTTCTTTTTTGAAGAAAAGCAACGACCCATCTTCATCACTAAAGCAAATTGTTGGGCTCCTCTTGAGATTTATGGTAAGCTTTAGCTAGGGTTTGTGCCATGGCGTGATCGATTCTCTAGTTTTTAACCATAAATATATAATGTTCTTGTGATATACGTACGTGAATGCTAAGGATTTTGAATCAACAATATGGAGCATCGTTTGCCTTTCACAAGAAAATATTAGAATATATGTGGGGAATTTTTCTAAAGCACGAATACAATTTATAATCACTTCGTGCATAATTACTGTACGTGTATGGATATTTCCTTGATTCCTATGTGTCATATATTATAGCAATTAATCCTCAAAAGATGTATATATATACATCACAAGAAGGTGGCTATTAATTTAAATATTTGATAGAATTATTATTTTTTTTAATATCATGAATACACTCAACTCTTGAACGTGATTCACGGATAAGATTTCATTTTTAAAAGCTAATTCATGAGAAAGAGAGCCTGTCAGCTTGAGATTCACAATTAATTATATATTTACTTGTAAATGGAAAAATAAAAATAGTAGGATTTGAACTAGAAATGTATTCTTTTCTAGATCTTGTAATCATTGTAACGAAGTTATTCATGATAATATTATTCTTTGATTCTTTATCATTGTGATGAGACTCCAATACTAAGGTATTTGTTAAAGTTTATTGGACAAGTTTGTTAATTAGTTTTCTTAATTATTCTCAGCAGAATCTTTTATTTTCTTTGAATGGACTTAGGGAATTTATTAATTAATTAAAGTGGCTAACATTTTAACTTACCTAAACTATTCCCATATTCACGAGGACGATATATGAAATATATAAATATTGTGAAATTAAGACTATTGGCAACTAGCTATCCTTCAAGGTAAATTATGCACTCAAACACTCCCAAGTCCATATATAAGTCTACCTTGGCCCTCAAGTATTGTAATTATGAAAATAAGTCCTCAAATGGAGAAGAAATGTTACCGTCTTCTTATTACAATTTTGTCCATGCAACCTACAAAGAATTACGTAAATGCATTTTGATCCTGTAATTTAAAAAATGTAAAATTACATCATTTTTTTATCCAAATTGAAATATATATATATATATATATATATATATAGTAGTATTAACCAATGAAGAGAGTATATTTTTGTGTCTGAAACTAATCACACAATGCACAACACAATAATTTTAGAGGTTGTTTTGGATTTAGTATAGAGTTTAGGGCTAAAGTTGCAAAGAAGATGTGTGTGTGTGTGTTGTTTTAGATTTAGTATAGAGTTTAGGGCTAAAGTTGCAAAGAAGATGTGTGTGCGTGTGTGTAAAAGAAAGCTTGAATAAAGATAGAATAAGATGAGAGGGCAAAAACAAGATTCCAATCATGTGGTTAAGATCTAAGGTGTTAGGAGATTGGATGACAAAATTGTGTTATAGTAATCACATGAGAGTTGAGTAATTCTTTTTTAAATGGGAACTTTAATTTCTTCTAGAGATTAAAAAGAAAGAGGGAATTGATTAATTGTTAGGCTATAAAGGGAATAAATTTAAAGGTAAAGAAGAATTATTAGTTTATCTGATTTTATGTAATAAATGGGCTAATTTATGCCTAACTTTGATTAAAGGAGAAAGAATGTGGCCAATATTCACAATGATATGGAGAATAAAGTACTAAAAAAATAAAAACATTGAGAATGTAGGATCAATTCAATTCCTGCTTAAGAACAAATTAGGGGGGCTGCTTTGTTTCCTGTTTATATTCCATAATCCCTTGATAATGACAGGATTATTGTATTTTAATCAAAGCTAGCTAAAGGTACGTCCAAAGAAGAAGAAGAAGAGGAGAATTGGCTTTGACAAGCTTACAGGCCTGAAGCCATCCATGATTTCCACGCTATCATATGGATATGGATGGCTTACCCTTCCGTCTCCTTTGTGTGACAATTATGAATATGGATTCAAGGAATTCCATCTTTTAGAGTTCTTCATGGACATCCGGCACTGACCTTATATAAGATCTTATGAAGAAGATACACCACTGCCTATAAATAAATAAAAAAAAAAACCAGCACAAGTTCGAGTTTGAATCTTTAAGTTTGCTCTGAAGGGATAGCTTAACTAGTTAGACTTTAAGTTTGTTTTTCAATGATCACGAGTTCAAGTCCTCTCAGAATTACTGGAGACTTATATAATTATTAATTTTAAAATCTATGAAATTAATTAAAATACTCACAAAACATCACCCATATTAATAACAAAACAAACTTTGGAAACACACAGCACCAAGAGGGATCTGGCCTTGATAGGCTTGGTAACAAGTATATTTGGACCTAATCTCAGCAGGCAGCGCCCAGCGCATCTAGTTTAGTGGTATAATAGTACCCTCCCACGGCACTGTTCCATTCCCCTGGTGCGCAGACAAGAATGTTTCACCTTTTTAATCTCTTTGGTGCCTGCAGCAGCCAGCATCAATTAGTAAGGAGCTCATTAATTGAGACTCCTCTTTACTTAGGTATGGATCCTTCATGTTGACCAGGTTCATGGTAGAGAGCTACTTGCAGCAAGCACCCTGATGCTTAGCAATGGATAATCAATCAAGCCCCGAAACATCTTTCATCTCAATTAAGTGAATGGATCCATCAGCGCATTCAGATTTGATTCCTTTTTTCGTGAGCTCGACAGTAGACAGGAATTATGCGTGGACTGGACATGAGGCTGGCATATCAAATGGTGGCTTACGAATTTAGCCTTGCAATTGCTGGAACTCGTCGAATGGTTGGCCAATCATATTCTCATAGCATGAGAAACGTCAATAATATTCTAGCAATGAACCGTAGAGCAAGCTTCTGAGAAATTGAATCTCATTGCCACACGTTCATGCCCCCTCTTCTGCAGTGCAGCATTTGTTGCAGCAAAGCACATTTTTACTAATATCTCCAACCAAAGGTTTTGGTCTAGCCTCAACTAAATTGAAATCACTAGCAAGACTTGCATGAGGAGAGATCAAATCAACAAGACAGATAATACCCACGATAAGGACTTGTTTGCTTTCTGACAGAATACGAGGCAATTATAATGAAAACAAAATATATGAGATGTAACTGGAAATACACGGCAGTATTCTCAAGTAGAAAAGTTGTGTGGTAGTCTGACAATATTCAAAGTTCTAAATTAAAGAGACCATATAGAGATAAAGTTCTAAATTAAAGTGGCCACAAAGAGATGGAGCATGTAACTAAGGTAGCATCAGAACAAAAGCACAATTTGAACTCATTGATGGGTTTATCAGACTGGATACATAGCAAAATATAGTCTGTAAGTATTCCGACTTCTAACAAGAAGTTACTATGTAAAGAATGACATGTGACAGAGAGAACTCCATAACTAAACTTCTGAAATCAATTTCAACTATTTGGAGTCCTACCAGACTGCATACAGAACGTCACTAAGGCCAGTACATGCATGTGGTCAAAACAGTAATACACACACACACCCACATACACTTTAAAACACCAGATACAAAACATTACTAATGAACTTAAACAACTACAGAGCAGCATGCCAAAGGTGCTGTCAGTAAAGAGAAAAAATTGAACATTGCGATGGAGCACTCCAGTTTTTATTGGGAAATGAAGGAGAAGATGTAAACTGTGTTTAGAACTATCTTATCTAAATCTAGTGTGGCATGTTAAAGTATAATATAAATCATATTTTGAGTCTTACCTCACAACTTAAGCTTTTTAAATCGAGATGTCATTGTATCATAGCCTGGAGATCACCTAACAAAGTAATCTTTTGGATAGAAATGCTTTTTTACATGACATGGTTTAAAAGTGTTAATAACATACAATAATATTTTTTTTACTAAGAAACGATAGTATACATATATCAAAACAACTTCACTTAATGACGTATATATCAAAATAGTACGAATCACATAATCTAACCATGGTGTATGACAAAATAAGTTTCAAAGTCAACATGATGTTCAGCCAATAAAATGATCTTTAACTCAATCTATAATACAGTTTAGAATTCTAGTTAATCAGTATGAATAAGGAGTACCTAAAAGATCATGCATAATCTCAAATTATGAGAATATACAAAAGTGTTCCATTCATTTTCCTTGATCACGTTGTCAAAATGCATGCTGCACAGTTATTCACTACCCTACTGGCCACTTGATCATTTGCATTCCTAAATGCTCAATAATCACCACCAATTGCTGTTCACAAACCTTTAGTTATAGTTTCTGTAACCCAAACAGCCAGAAAATAGAACACTGCTAGATGAGGTACATTAGCAAAATAGGAGGAAATCGATATGCAAGAAACAAACACAATTGAAGCTGTAGTACATACTAAAGTATCATCAGCATTCCAATGCAATCTACTTTCCATGAGCCCAACACAAAAATGAAACAAATAATATATTTTCATTGATCAAAATTAAATTCACTCAATCATTTATTTGTAAGGCCAGAGAAACAATCTCAAATATCAATAACTTGTTTGTGCGGCATGATTAGTGTGCACATAAGTACCTATCCTGCAGAAAAAAACAAGCATATATACCAATTAAAGAAATACAATCCAGCACAGCCTAAGCATTCTACAAAGCCTTTTGTAAAAGCATACACAAGTAGCTTTTCCAATTTGCATCCCATACAAATCAAGATACACAAATATGGAAGCAGATGATCTTGTGCAGAAAATGTTCATTCCAGTCCAAATAATTGAACTACGGACCTTATTGCTCACATTCGTTGATCATGAAAATCATTTAATCACCTGCCTTGAGGATATAAAATTGAGCTTATGCTATCTAACTCAGAAAAGGAACAGCTCAACGTAGAAATACACTCATTAAAATTAGCATAAAGACAAAACCCATGAAAGAAAACCTTTAATTCCATTAACATTCGTAAACAAAATAACAAGAAACCCCGAACTAATCCAAATTAAACAAGTTCTAACCCATAATTATCTTAAACAACACCAAGAACAGCAGCAGCAGCAGCAGCCTATAATCCCAGAAGGCTGTAAAATGATTCTCAAAGATCATCTTCATCTCTCAAATACTCACCAATATCAGAGTAGTGATGCACAACAATCCCATTAGGATCACACTTCCTACAATCCTGTGTCGACCTGGCGGCGGTTCCAAACCCCAAAGGCACATCACTCATAGAAAACACGACAACCCCATCATTTTGATTGATACTATCAGTAATCTTCCCTAACCCACCTTTTAACACATGATTCCCATACAAAAAAGACATCTCTGAAGTGGGCTTCAACCAAACTTTATTTTTAGCATTTGCAGCCAATAAATTCAGTGACTGTGTAGTCAATCTAAAATCACCCCTATGAGTGAATTTCCCAATACAAGTACCTAAAGATACCAAATTTTTGCGGCCAATGTTTGTTGCTCGCTTCACTATTGATTCACTGATGTAAAATACCTTGTTTTTGTGGAGCCTGAAGCAGTACCGACCTGGGTTCGGGTCTGGTCCTTCATGTGATGGGCTTTCAATGATGTTTTTGAGGTTGTTTCCTGTGAACAGCATCAGTTTCTTGAAGACTTCACCCATCTCTTTCTCGTCCAAAGGCCTCATCTTTTCTGGTTTCTTGATTTGTCGGAAGGAGGATGAGGGATATAGATTCAGAATTCAAGGCTGCAACAAAAAAAGGAGGGTTTTTCTACTAGGGTTTTAGACTTTAGCGATGATATATGCTCGCTCCTTCCCAAATTTTAATTATTTTTAACCTAAACAACAAGCTGGGCCTGATTTTCTTTTATTTTGACATGAAAGAGCCTAGCCCACTCAAATGAATCTGCTCAAACACCTAGCCCAATTGGGTGGTTTCAATTTTTATTTATTTATTTATTTATTATTGTATGATAAATATTTTCTCCTACCCTTGCCAGCTCAAAATATCAAATCAATAGGATTTATCCAAGTTAAATCTTCTAATTGATAATTAGGAAAAAGAAAATGTTTTAATTTAATTAGTTTATTTTCATATTTATCAATACATTTGCTTTTATCTATTTTTTATGTTATATTTTTCATATTCTTCGTAGAAAATTTTACTCGATATATGTAATCTAATACAATACTAATATGACAAGTTGGTCTTTTTATCTTATAACTTCATCCTGGAGTTTAAGGATTAATTTTTTTTCATAGTAGCATCTTTATTGACTTTGGTTTTGTTAATGACTAAACTAGCTATGTTAAAATTCATATTGTGACTAGTATTTGCTGGTGTGGAGTAAACCAATTTAAAAATGGGATAATATGTTTAATAAAGCACCTTCGTTGACTTTATCCTTGAGCTTGAGGTTTAATTTTTTTCATAATAGAACCTCTATTGACTTTAGTTTTATTAATAACTAAACTAGCTTTGTTCAAACTCATATTGTGATTAGCATTTGTTATTATAGAATAAACTAATTTAAAAATAGGATAACATACTCAATAAGACATGAGTTTGAGGTAGGAGAAGTGTTTCCTCGTATAAGCATCATTAATATCAAATTTTTTTTAATATACACTAATTTGTTTCTTTCTCTTTTCCCTCTTTCTAGATGGAAACCTTATTCTTCTCTACTTTGACCAAATTTTTTTTCTCAATACTCCCATTATTTTCACTCTTCCTCACATCCTTACATGGTTGTTTTGTACTTTGAACTTCACCTTTCTTTCTTTCTTTTTATAGTTTTAATTGATTTTCATAAATCTATCTAGGAGACAATGGTATAAGTTTGAAAATCTTTCCATCATTTTCAAGAAAATATCTTTTCTTAGGCCCATCATGTTTGGCTTTCTTATCAACTTACCAAGGATGCCCCAATAATAGATGAGTTGCATGCATAGGTATCTCATCATACAAAACCTCATCCTTATATTTTCCAATCAAAAAATAAATCAAAACTTATTTAATAACTCTATCTTTATCACATTCATTCAACTATTAAAGTCTACAATAAGGTTTTTCATCTTTAATAGTATCTATAGTCAATTCCCTAACAACTATAGCACTAGTAATATAAAACACAACTTTCACTATCAATACTCATACTACTTCTCTTGTTATTTATGTGGCGTCTAGTATGAAAGATTTTTTTTTTCTTTTTTTGCTTTATATCATATACTTAAGTTGAATAATAAGTGATCTTTTAATCATCGAAGCCTTTCAATCAACTGGATACTTAACATCTCTACAATCCTCAAGAGGTTGCACATCCTCTTTGGATTTGTTGCTTTCATATTTAGTCTTCTCATGTTCTTCAATAACTATAACTCTTTTGTTCGAACATTTTGAAGCAATATATCCATTACCCAAACACTTGAAACACCCAATATGTATGTTAAGATTAGTTTGAGTTTTGGTTTTACCTTGGACAATAGTGTTCAAATCCTTCTTTTTAGCTTTAAGTGGTTTGTCTTTGTTTCTCATTGTATTTGATTTTGATAGAGAAACCATTCTCTTCTATAATTTGGCTTTTAAGCTAAAAAAAGAATCTGAATTACCTTATTTGCATTTACTGCCTTTTCTTCTTAATTGTATATCTACCTTAGTAAGCATGTGAATTATATATTATAGCTTAATATAATGTTATAATTTAACCACATTAGCTATCTCTATATTCAAACCATTTAAAAACCTTTCCATTTGAGCCTATCTATCACCCATAACATTAGCTTTAATCTTGACAATCTTTATTTTTTTATGGTACTCCTTCAAACTTTTTATCCATTGAGTAAAACTTTACAATCTCTAAAATAATTTTCTATAATAATATCCAGGAATAAATCTTTTCATATTATTGTTTTTATTTCATCCCAAGTCTTTACGACTCTTTTTTTATTCCTTCTTTACCTAAGACAATTTAATCCTACCAAATAATAGCATAGTCTATAAACTTAATAACTACAAGTTTTTTCTTCTTTTCCTCATAGTAATAATGACAATAAAAAATTAATTCTACTCTTTTCTCTTATTCCAAATATGCTTTAAGATTGTTTCTACCCTGAAAAGATAGAATCTTTATCTTAATATTCTATAAATTTCTACCCAAATCATCATGAAAACCATTATATGCTCTTATATGGACAAAATAATCATGTGGCCAAAGTCCCCAATGTCTACAGGTCTTGTGTTGTTGAAACCTAACATTATGTTCATGATCAAAATCCTTAGCCTTATTATCTATAACATTGGTTATTAACTTATCTGAAGGTGAAATGTACTTGTTTTGCAAGCCTTCCACCCTTGGGACCTTCATAAACTAACCCATGTTAAAGGCTAGTTATTTCGATTCTCAATCTAGCCATCTCATTCATAACCTCTCCAAATCTCATGTTCATCATCTCCAATTGTTGTTTCATAACTAAATAATCTCATTTTGGATCATTCTTATCCTTTGGTAGTGATGACCCACTTTTTCTTAACATCATCAAGATTTGAAAATCATGTTATTAGAAAGAAAAATATATTGTCACACAATCCTTTACATGTTTACACTTAATTGATGTCACTCATCAAGTGAAAATATAATTTTTTTGTTGTTCATTATAATAAGCTTACATTTCACCTTTTACCACTCAATCTAAATTTTTTTAGTTCTTTAAGGAACTAATTCACAACACATCAAAAAAACTAATGACTTAGTAGTGTAATCTAAAATAATATATAGACTCGAGAAGCAATACAAAAAAAATATCAATAATCATGTGGTTGATCTCCCTTATATCTACAAGTCATGTGCTACCAAAACCTTACACCATGTTCATGATCAAAATTATCAGCCTTCTCATCTGTATTTTTAGTTATGGACTCATGTGAAGGTGAAATGGCTCATTTGGCAGGCCTTTTACCTTTAAAATCTCAACAGACTAGCCCATCTCGAAGGCTAGCTATTGTTGTTCTCAATCCAGTCATCTCATTCATAACCTCTCGAATTCTCTTGTTCATCATCTCTAATTGTTATTGCATAGTCAAATAACTTTATTCCTGATTATTTTTATCCTTTGACAGTGATAATTCACTTTTACTTGGCATTGTCAAGATTTGAAAATCATATTAGTAGTAAGAAAAATATAGCATCACACAATCTCTTACGTGTGTTACACTTAATTGATGCCACTCCTCTTGTATTTCACATAAATTTTTGGCTTTCCACTATAATAAGCTTACTTTTCACCTTTTTATCACTTAATCTAAAAAAATTCAGTTCTTTAAGGAAATAATTCATAGCAAATTAGGAAAATTAACGACTTAATGGTGCAATCTAAAATAATATATAGACTCAAGAAGCAATAAAAAAATAACAAAACTATCAATATAATACAAAATCGCGAAAAGAAAAATAAATTTGTGCAAAATATGAACGATACAAATACATGAAAAAAATTTACAAGAATAGAAAAACTAATGAAATAAGACTCAAATATCCCAAACTAAGCAAGGACACTATTTTGGACCAATTTTTGTGTAGCAAACCTGAAATCAACAATAAAAGAATTTTTTTGACGGAAAGATGTTATGAATTTTTTTTGTAATTTTTAAAAATAACCCAACAAAGCATGTGTAAATAATTCTTAAATCAAGATATGATACTAAGATATTCCAATAATCAAGAATTTTTATATTTGAATTGTTGAATCCAAGATTTGATGAAAAACTCTAATTTGCTACCTAAACCCTATTTTTTTCCCTTGTGTGATTTCTTTGATCTCTTCTTCTTATTTTTTTTTAATTACAGACAACTAGATCACAAATAATCTTCTTCTTTTTTTTAACTTTTTCCCAACTATGTTCTAGATGACGATAATAATGAAATAACTTTGAACTTTTTCCCAACTCTCTTCGACATCTCGACCGGCACGAGCTCATATTCCAAGCCTTTCTCAGACAGGCAAAGCAATACAAGGGCTGTGCTTGTGCACATAGGGATTCCATGAACCTTGATTTCCATGGCCTAAAACTAGCCTAAGAATGAGGAGTTATGATACATGAAAGCATGGTCTTGAGCATTGAAGCTTCATTGATAACAAAAACAGATTGCTTAATATGCTCTCTCTGTTTGGCTTTTTCAATAATCTTCGGCCTTTTTTGTGTTCACGCTTCTGGAAAAAGGTATCATATGTTGGAAAAATGACTTGCAGCAGATCTATCAATCCTTCTATCATCAATCAACAGATGAGATTACAACATGTTCTAACATAGTAATATTCGATTTTTCTGGCTTCTAGAGGGAGTTTGACATGACTTACTCTGCAACTGCAATAAGCTAGGCTGGTTCGTGATGGCAGCCGAGAATATCAGTTGACAGAAACATTTTGCTGTGCTGTGTAGCAGGCTTTGTGTTGCTATAATCTTTTTCATTGGCAAGTTTGAATAATTTTGTTTTTAATCCAGCTAGTTCGAATTGAATTAGCGTTTTCTTGATGCTTATTGCAAAATCAAAATTCCACAGAATAAACAACAAAAATCTCTAATCAGTGGCAGCAGGAACTGTCTCCAGTCAGAAAGACGTTTCCTTACTTGGATATTAAAGCTACTGGGATCTCTTCTAAGCACTTCAGTATTGTCCGAACACAGAATGGAGACTTTTGGGAGTGAGAAGTAAAGAAGATGAAATTATTTTGTAGAAAATGTAATAAACTGTTGTAGAATATTACATGACATGATACATACAATAGAATAGAGGATGATATCATAGAGGACGATATCTTAGAAGCCTAAATCTTAGTACTTAAGAGTGATGTGATATCATATCCTAGTGTTCTTGGCCCAGCAACCACAACCATCCAAAGAGAAAAAATCAAAGATATAGAAAAGTCAAAAGCCACCATTTCCAAGCCAACCATTACCATTCAATTAACATGGAAAAAGAAAAAGAAAAAAACCCTCAAAAATCAAACCCACCAGCATCATCAAATCCCGAAGCATCAGACACCATATCTCCAATCAAAAGCCCACCAATAGCTCCTCCTAGCAATCCAGCCCCGAGGCCCATCCCAAATTTATTCTTCTTTTGCGGCTGCTGCCCTTGCACTGGTGGTGGGTACCCATACCCCCCTTGAACAGGTGGGTATCCATAACCTGGTGGAGGCGGCGGGTATCCATAACCTGGTGCTGGAGGCGGCGGGTATCCGCCATATGGTGGTGGAGGTGGATATCCATATCCAGGTGGGGGTGGTGGATATGAGCCAGGTCCACCATAAGGAACAGAGGTAGGCCCCGCAGGATATGCAGCGACAGGCTGACTGTTGGAATTAGTTGCCTTCGCTGCTGATGATGATGCTTCAGGAACCACTACTTTCTCAATCTCACCGAACTTAAAAGAAAAGCTAATCTCACCTTTTGGTTTCCCTGATGGTTTCCTTACCTGATAGCTAACAAACTTCATGGATTTACCATCGCCAGCTGAATCCAAAAGCTCCTTTATTGGCACGTTGACTTCACCAATATCTTTATCCCCTAAAGCACGCTCACATTTAAGCTTGAAAACAAGACTCAGACGGTTTTCTGCAAGTGAGGTTTCAGGGATAGTGAATTTTATAGGGAAGTTCCAAGTGGGGTTTTTTCCACCAGCTCTATCTACTGGGGTTTTGTTTTTTTGCTTGGGTTTTTGTTTTGAGTCAACACCAGAGATTGAAACAACAGCATACACATCCATTTTGGAGATATAATTGACATCTTTGAGATCTCTTGCAGAGATGACATTGATATCTAAGGTTCTTTGATCCATGGATATAGAGAGAGGAGAGGAGGAGGAGGAGGAGGAGAGAGAGAGAGTTTGGTGTGAGTTACGATGGCAATTTGCAAGTAACTTGGCAACCTCCGCTGATGGGTTTGCATACAAATTTTGAGTGCAAAAGACGGCCCGGTGTGGTCAACTCTCGGGGTTTGGGGGTTATGAGACAATGAGAGTAACCATGGTTAGATGTAGATGGAAAGTTGATTTAATAAATTATTAACCATAGTTAGTGACTCTGTAAGGTTATCTCGTGAAATACGATTAGATCGTTGTTTGTGCTGCGCGCTGTGTATTGTATTGATTTGTTTAATATAAAATAATATTCAATTACTGCCAACTTGTGTTTCAATAACAAGAAATATAATCATGAATTTGAATAAAATGCATAGATCAATATTTTGTAAAAAATTGATAAGAAGATATATTAGAATTGTTTGGATTAAATTATTAAATATATGACTTGAATCATAAGATCATGATAATTTTATAAAAAAACAAATCAAAATAAATTATGAAGTTAATTTCTAATCAATCTAATATTCAAGGATAAAATTGAAAAAATAAATAACCAAAAAACAACTTGAGTTAACATGGTAAACTTATAACTCAGGTCATTAAATCGAGATAATCTTATAGAAATAAAATAAAAGGATAAAAAACTCAATTTCCAACCAACCCAAAATTAAAAGATGAAATTAAAAAAACAATTAAAAAATAACAAAAAAACAACCAAAATCAATTTAAGTTAACCTATTAAACTCACAACCTGTGTCATGAAACCGCGATAACTTCATAAAAAAATAAAGAAAAAAATTACAAAACTCAATTCTCAATTCTTATTTTTTTTTTAAGATTCATTGTTGAAAGTTGAAAAAAAAAATTAAATCCATGAGACTAGAATAACTCCACAAAAAGAAAATCTTAAAAAAATAATAAAACTCAATTATTAAACAATCTAATATTAAATGATCAAATTGAAAACAAAAACCTTAAAAAAAATTAGTTTATTGAAGGATGAATGTAACACTCTAAACTTTTTTATGCAATTATTATATTAATAATTGTCTTGGATGTGAAATTTAAAGGTAATTTTTTTTTCCTTATCATCATATCATAAAGGAGAGACTCAGTTCACCTTTGAACAGTTTCATCAATGAGATCCAAAAGATATAAAGGCAATAAAAAAACAAGGAAAACGCTAAAGAAATACTCAACCGTTAGAAGAGTAAAAAACTAAAAAACAACATAGTAACCACAATGGAATCGGTTAACTAGTTTCTAAATTCTCGGAATTGGTTAACTAGTTTCTAAAAATCCCAGAACCGGTTAACCAATTATCCTACAGATTCTAAGAAATGGTCGACCAATTTTTGAAACTCCAAAACCAGTCGATCGATTCTGCAATAAGAGCAAACCTGTTATGCAGAACCCAAACAACAACTAAAGCAAAGATGATGCGATCCAACCATTAAATGATCCATTGGAGGTTCTAGTTTGTCTAGTTATTAGACTTTACGTTAAGAAGTTCAAATAAGCTTTCAATATACTTCTTCAAGATACATGGGCTAAGGTGGACTTCAAGAGGATTTGTAATAATAAAGAGCAAGCCTTGATTAATCTGATTCATATTTAAGAAGTGCTTGTTGGTGGAACCAAGACCATTACACAAGGATTGGGAGAAGAGGACTAGATTCGAACAGTTTGACATTTTGTTACTCTTTGGGTCATAAATGAATCTACAAATAGATTTTTGATGTTATTTCATTTGAACTGGAAACTAGACTTCCATACCTTTCCAACGGTATATAGCATGCCTTCTAATTCATTAAGACGAGAGAGAACCATTCGTTTTAAGTTGGGCTTTTGTTGCTGCCAAACAGAATGCGGAAACAACGAACTTGTCTTATTTAATTAGTTGGGCTATTAAACTTTATTTATTTTAAGATGAGACATTTTATTTGGGTCTTAGACTTGTTTATTTTGTTTATTTTAATTAGTTTGGGCTAGTTTTAGTTTGGGTTGATTATTATTTAAATTGGGCTTATGTGAGATCCATTAGGGAAACTAGGGTTTTGGCTTGTAGTTTAAATACTCTTTTAAAAAAAATTTAGAGCAGACTTTTGATGATATTTTCAGCATTGTAGCCGACTTTTGGTTGCTCAATCTTGATTCTTCAACTATTAAGAGAATTGATCATTCTTTGTTGTGAATTTATACTTTTTTTGCTCGTCTCCCGATGAAAGCGTTGTGATTGAGTTGGTTTATAGTCTTGTTGCCTTAGAGCAAGTCTTCCATTATGATAAGCTCATTCAAATCTCAACAAACTTGGATTAGATTTATCTTGAGGTCGTGAATTCCATTAAATTCCGCTAGGGTTCGCATCAAAAAAACCTTGAGACATTAGAAGACACCAAATGGCCTTGAGATCAACTAAAATTTAATACCTGGATTCTAAATTTACCAAGAGAAATTAGACAAGTTCGAAAATCTCCTCACTAACATTCTGGTGAGGTCAATAAATTTTATGAAAGACTCAGTTATTACTTTCATATAAAATAAGGTATGGAATTTACAAAATACGAGGGACATACCCCTAAGAAGTACAAAGGTCCATTATCCAAAGCCAGAAGATCTAAGGGCAATAAAAAAAATAAAGTGAAAGCTAAAGAAATACTCAAAAGTTAAAAGAGTAAAAAACTAAAAAAAAACAACATAGGAACCATAGTGGAACTAGTTGATTGATTTTAAAACTTTCCCAGCACCGGTCCACTAGTTATCCTATAGAGTCTAGGAAATGGTGACCAGTTTCTGGAACTTTAGAACTAGTCGATCAATTCTACAATAAAAACAAACATGTTATGCAAAACTCGAGCAACAGCTAAAGCAAATAACCTTATAACCATGGAAGACACCAAATGGACTTGAGATCAACTAGTTTAAAATCAAGAATAAATAATAACTCAGTAAGAGAATTTCAAGATTAATATACTAAATTAGTTTGATAATTTTATTAGAAAAAAATTTTCACAACCTTAATATTTTGTTTTTAGATTTAAAAAAATTTTAGTATGACCGCAATATAGTTGGGCCTAGTTAGAAAACTTTATCAATTACATGTTGTCATCATCAATATTTTATGTGTTAAGCCTTGTTTTTTTAATATATTTATGAAGGGGATATCAATTACATGTTGCCTTCATCAATTTTTTATGTGTTAACCTTTTTTTTTAATATATTTATGAGCAGGCTTCAGTATTGTTATGAATTAGCTAACAAATCATGTTTTTATATTTAAATAAATAAATAAATAAGTTAAAAATAAGATTTATTGATTATGTTGTAAGAAAAAAATGGATATCACATTAAATTTATAAATAATTTAATTAATAAATTTACATTATTGACATTTTGAAAAGAAATTGTGACATGTATTAGAGGGGAGTAGAAAATTGTTTCGATATTTGCACAACTTAAGACATGAAATAATGATATTTTCAATAATAGCTTATAAAAAACTATATATTATCTATTATATATTTCCTTTCAATATTTATACAAAATTAATATATTTCTTGAGTTACGAATATTGTATTGATAAATCATCGACAACTAAAATATTATATTTTTTAGATTATCACATTTAATTTGAGAGAACTAAATATTTCTTAAATTATAAATGTCAAACCTTTTAGACAGAGACGTGTTGCTTCATAATCTAATAAAACTTGATTATTTATGTTTAAGATATTGTTAGATGTATTTTTTAGGAGTGATTATTTTTTGTTTTATTTTGTTTTTATATATATAAAAAATAACTAAACTGAAATATTTTTTTTTTAAATCAAAACCAGTTCAAACTGGTTTGGCTCAGTTTTTTCCGGTTTAACTTGGTTTTTTGGTTTTAGCTCGGTTTTTTCTGGTTTTTTTCAGTTTGGGTTTTGTTTGGTTTTTTTGGTTTCAAGTTTATAAAATCGAAACTGAACCGAATCGGTTAGTTTTTTCAAAATTTTAATTGGTTTTTTTTCACGATTTGATTTTTTCAATTAAATTTGTTTTTTGGTTTTTTTGCTCACCTCTAGTATTTCTTTTAAATTTAACTTATTTTTTTTATCTTTAATGATTAAAATTATTTTGTAAATCACACACAATAGATTATAACTAATTTTTAAATACTTAATACTAATATCCATTCCAGACTGCCGCATATAATAACAAAATAAATTTTAAACTATACATATTCATTAACAAACAATTAAGGAATAAATTACTATTAATAAATTGTTTTAAATCTTAGGCCATCTATAAGGAAGAAAATGTTTCTAAAAATAAATTTTAGAGTATATTCAAATTTGAATGTTCTATCATACAAATATTTTATAAGACTATGCAATGGTAAATTTTAATAAATAAAAAACTTATTATCATGAGGTCTCAATTTATTTATAATTGTTATTTTTTTTATATGTGTTTTTGACACTTTTCAATATAACATCAAATGACCCTTGAGAAAGGTCAAAGCACCACATATTATTGAGAAAAATTCTTTTGTGTTAGATTGCGTTTGATTTTATTGTTTTAAAGATAGAAAAAATAGATATATGGAGGGAAAAATATATATTTTATTGAAAGAATTAAAATTAAGATATATATATATATATATATCTTAATTTTAATTAAGATATATATATATATATATATATATATATAAAATCAGTATTTAAAAAATGTTTTATAATAAATTCATATTAATTCAAAATAAAATTATTTGATTGAGATTAGTGTATGTTTGGTAATGTAGTGCAATGTATTTTTTAATTAAAAATATATTAAAATTATTTTTATATGTATTTTTATATTAGTACATTAAAATTATTAAAAAAACACTTAAAAAACTTTAATTTAATGGATTTTTTAAGTAAAAAATAATTTAAAAGTATTTTTGTGTGTTTAGTATTGTGATATATGATATTTTTTTAAAAAAAAATTCTTGAAAATAAATTAAAGTATTTTTTCAGATTTTTTTTAATTTTTAACACCAAAACTAACTATAAAATAAAATATTAATTTAATATTTTTTAAAAATAAATATACTTTTAAAAATAGATTTTACCGCGCTTTGAAAAGAATTTTTAAAAACAAATATTCTTGTAATCGATTTGACAGGCCAAAAGTGAAGTAGAACGATTGTTGTAAAAAAACAAGAACCACAAAAGCTTCTAGGACATTTGAGTCTCCACCAGTCCTCCTCCTCTCTAACAACCACCCAGCAAAATCTCTCTCCACCAGCCGCTCAAAAATCCTCTAATAAGGTGGCATGAGTTTACCAAACCCCAAAAAAAGAAAAAAACAGAAATGGCTTCGCCTCTGACTCTCTTTCTTTCTCTTTCCAAGTATCACGAGATTCTTTTGAAAACCCTATCTAAATCTTTGCAGCATTTTCAGTTTTTCTCCTCTTTTCCTTAAACTGACTGGTCTTTCTTTTTTGGGTTTAAGTTATTGTTGATATTGCTTGAGAAAGGGAAAGGGGGCGTTCGGTTCGGTTCAGGGGATATTTAATCAGTAATAATGAGAATGGAAGGGGAGGAGCCAGCCATAGCAGATGGAGGAGGGCAGATAAAAAGGGCGTTAACAGATGCAACAGCAGGTGCTATTGCTGGTGGTATTTCACGTACTGTTACATCTCCTCTTGATGTCATCAAGATCAGATTCCAGGTCCTTTTTTTAATTGTTATTATTATTAGTAATTGTTGAATTATGTGGGTTTGAAATTTGATTGTTTTGCTATGATGGGTTTTTGTTTTTCGCAATGAAACAATGCGATTTTTGTACTTCCTTGTTTGGGGTTTTCACTGTCTTGATAAATTGTTCTGTAAGGTTCTGTTTGTTTGATAAAAAAAGGTTGTCAATGTTTGTTTCTCTAATGGACACTTTTCAATAGAGTATATCCGTAAAGTTCTGTTGCTCATGTGAATGGAATTAATATGCAACTTGAATAAGAATTTAAAGTTCATGATGGAGGCCTGGAAATGGGGAATACAGATCTTTAGTTGAAAAGGGGTTTCTGCTATTGTACACTAAGGAGATCTGCATGTTAATTTATATATTGGTGTTAGTTATTGTGTGTTTGTCTTTCAAATGCATGGTTGTATATAGGTTATTTTATGAGTCCAAAAGTGTCGAGAGGTGACACTAAGAAAAATGTTGCGGTATGTATTTGTTGACTGGTTCAACTGGAGCCAACGTCTTTGTGGGCTTTGGTTCGCAGTAATGTGACTGCACCATCAAAGTACACAGGAATGTTGCAAGCAACAAAGGATATATTTAGAGAGGAAGGTTTACCGGTATGATGCATTCTTTCTGTTTACTATTCTTGGATGGATGATTTATTTGAATAGTGTAAATCAAAATTGGTATACAGTTGGTGATTTAATGGTACTTGTTGTAGATGAGTATTTAGAAATCTAAGCCAATGATTTGAACCTTACAGATGCAGGGTTGCTGAACCCCAGGCGGTTTACTCCCAATTTATCAACTTTATGTTTTAGCTTCAGTCGATGTGTGGTATAAATATTAAAGTGATGGAATGTCTTTTAAATGTAGGTTCCTTTTCCATTTTTCCGAGGATTGGAATTTTTTTTTCTGATAACTAGAGGGATCTGAGCCCAGAATTTGAGAATGTGATTTTTTAACTTATCTATCCATGTTCTTCAGGTAGTTAAGGTAAATGAAACTTGCTTTTCTTTTAGCTACTAATCTCAGCGGTAGATATTGTACACATTGCTACATACCACAGTTCCTTCAAACCATGCCATTGTGTATAGTGGATGGTTTATGATTTCCAAATATTGTTCTTGGGAGTTCATTCTAGATATTTTCATAAACTAATTTTGTGAAGGCTATCTACCATTTTCCTGCTTTTTATCCAAGATGATTGCATGCTGTAGGGTTTTTGGCGTGGAAATGTCCCAGCTTTACTTATGGTTATGCCATACACTGCCATACAATTTGCGGTGTTGCACAAATTGAAAACATTTGCTGCCGGTTCTTCTAAGACAGGTATAATTATAAACAGATTAATATCATCTCTAAATTTGATTCTGGCAATGAATGTTCTATTATGTAGTTTAGCTGTTGTCATTAAAGATTTCTTTTGAACATAATGAAAATATTTTTAACTAGTGAATGGATGACATAGACATGTACAAATCAAATATGAACTCATTTTTTATTTTGTTTTCCCTTGCTCATGGATTGATTCAACATGCAGATTGACATAAAACTGATTCAAATTTTGTAATACATAAGCATGAAGTTATGCATGGTGACAGGTTTGGCACAATTTTACTGGAAAATCTACTTGTATTATGCTCTACTGTCTGTTTAGAGTCATAAGGTCCAGATTCTGACTGTCAATTTATTATATTTTATACCTAATGCTAGTGAAGGTCATTGTATCAATGCTATTTGAAAATACGATGGCACAGGTGGTGATGAAATGTTTAATATCTGTCCTGTTTACGTATCCTGAAACTCTCTTTTATTAGTTATGGCCTGTTTGCTTACTATGATGCAGAGGATCATATTCAGTTGAGTCCTTACCTCTCCTATGCCAGCGGAGCATTAGCAGGGTGTGCAGCTACAGTTGGATCGTACCCATTTGATCTTCTAAGAACCATACTAGCTTCACAGGGTGAACCTAAGGTATAGAATATGATTATTCAAGTCATTCTTATGCTCTCTAAGAGACATGGGTGGCTCTCTTGAATTTTCCCTGTGATGATTTTGATTAGTGGAAGTATCGGCTATGCAGAAATAAGTTGACTGCATAAAGGAATGTCTATATTTTCTAATAGTTAAAGATGTAGAATAGATAGAATTCTAAGAACATTTAACAAAAATAAAAAATAAAAATAAAAATAAAAATAAAAATAAAAATCAAGATCAAGGAAAAAACTTTTTTTTTTTATTCTTCACGTCCAGGATTACGCCCTGGATCATTAGATAAAAATCCAAGGATGAAAAGGGAAATAAAGAATATTACTGCTGCGTAAACAAAGAGTTTGAGAGTAAGCATTAGACAATCTCCATGATCTTTTTTTTTGTTTGGCAAAAAAGAAAATAGATTCTCTATTCACTTCACCCTGTTCAGTTCATTTGTCTCAAAGACACTATTTCCAGACACCTTAGAATGATTTTATTACATTTTACTGCTTGACTGATTAGTGCCTAATAGGTTTATCCAACGATGAGGTCAGCATTTGTTGATATTGTCAGAACTCGTGGCTTCAGAGGCTTGTATGCTGGATTATCCCCAACACTGGTTGAGATTGTTCCTTATGCTGGATTTCAGTTTGGCACCTACGATACATTTAAGCGCTGGACCATGGTAAGAATTCAGATCTCTCTTTGTAGTCAAGTCTCTAAGCACTGGACCATGGTAAGATTATAAAGGGATAATAACTTTTATCTGGAATTAGAAGAACCAGAATGGTATTTGGTCGAAAAGTCAATCTAGTGTGCTGGTAAAACATTTGAAAAAAATAGCTTTCGTGGTCTTTTGGGATTATCCACCCATTACATACTGAAATTTTAACCAACACTATTCAAAATTCTGTTATAGGTGGAAATATATTGAGAGTGAGACAATTGGAATTGTCTGCTTTGCTGTATGAATAATTTTTCATTTTAAATAAAACATCACCTTGTTAAAGCTGGAGAGACACCTTGTCATTTCTATCAAAGCAGCCGCTAACTTAATGGCAATGGAGAAGCTATTCTGTCATGGATTTCGTTGGCCAGTCATCAAGGTCTAAATTTAGTTCTTTACAGCTGGTCAATTGGTTAAGAATTGCAATTTCTTTTCTGTTCTGGAGAAGAAGTATTTTCTTAAAGAGAGTTTTGAAAGAAGGTTATCTGTGTTGCATGCACTTGGTGGATATTTCATCCTGCTTTCTACACATACATACCAAGCTGTTTTGGACGGTAATACATTTTACAGGATTCATTGTAGGCCTGGAACCATCATATATCGTCTACCACAAGCTCCATAAGCACAGATGATAACCTTTCAAGCTTTCAGCTTTTTATCTGCGGGTTAGCAGCTGGCACATGTGCCAAACTTGTCTGTCATCCTCTTGATGTGGTCAAGAAAAGGTTTCAGGTAGATTATGCATTTTTAACGTTGATTGCTAAAAGCTTCTCTTTGTTCCAAATCAATTTGCTAGTCAAAAAACTTTAATTAGTGTTGCCATCTATTTCTGTCTTACAGCACTGTCAAATGATATTTGATTTTTCTTTGTTTTTTGGCTGCTACAGATTGAAGGACTACAGAGGCACCCAAAGTATGGTGGTCGAGTCGAGCATCGTGCTTACAGAAACATGTTTGATGCTCTTCGCCGAATTTTGCAGACGGAGGGCTGGGCTGGTCTTTATAAAGGCATCGTCCCATCAACTGTCAAGGCTGCACCAGCTGGTGCTGTAACATTTGTGGCCTATGAATTCACATCAGACTGGCTAGAGTCTATTTTGACTTGAATCTAACAAAATATTTTTACTGTTCTCTTTTTATGCATTTTGGTCGTCCCATTCTTCTTGCTTGAATCTCAGAATGCCCCCGCAGAAGGAAGTGGGGGTGGTTATATTTTGACTAGTCATTTTTAGAGGCTGGATTTTCTGCTTGTAGAGTAAACGAGGTAAAAAATAAAATTTAGAGGGTATGGTCATTTTTTGTAGGTAAACGTTTTAGTAGACAACGCTATTATTTATATGCCACTGGAGATCATGGACCTGTTCATTGAATCTCTAAATCTGTTCACACATGGTGGAAACTCTGTTGTTGCTGGTTTAGTTATATGATTGTATTTTGATTGTTTAGTAGAAGCGGGATTTCAACATTGAGATCTTCTTGGGAATCAAGGGGATTGGAGCACGATGGTTTGGCTATGGAGCATGAATTCTCGTCTTAATGTTACAGGGGACCTTGTTCGGGAATTTAATCCTCAAGTTTCTGGGTTTGCTTTTTTGTTGCACTTTGGTCGCCAATTCCTGTTTTTTATTGATTTGGGCATCTGACCATTGTTTGATGAATTTGCAGCGGTTATAAACGTTGGGGATCTTAGCAATGTAATCCATGGAAACACTACCCGTCTAAGACCACCCTTCATGTATCACCGGAGAATAAGTTTGTGGCCAGAAACATACTAGCTACGGGCAACAGGCCACAGGGTGGCAACGGCCAACTGCTGCAGTGGCAAGTCCTGACCGTGCAGTCCATAGCGAAACCTCAACATCATTGAATGTAAATTGTCACCTTGCTATTTCTCTTTTTGGGAAAGGTTTAATTGTATTGAAGAAGTAACTTACAAAGTGAATGAGAGGCATGCTTCTCGGAGAACCAGGAAACAAGAAGAAAAACCAACTGAAAAAAACAGGCACAGGAACAGGAAAAAAAGAAGAGAGAGAAGTCTAAAATAAAAATAGGCTAGGAGACTGGAATGTGCAACATTCCAAAACTACCTAGCCAATTCTAAAAAGAAAACAGAAAAAAGAAAACTACAAACTAGAAAACTAAAAAAGAAATGCAGCCATTGGAGCATTACTCTAAGGATCCAGGAGGCTCCAAACATCTCAGATCAGGGCTGGGATGGTGCATTTGTGCTCCATATTTGTTATGTGAGTTATGATAAGCTAGTAGATTTCCTCGCCAGTTGTCTGAGAGGGCTGGTAGCAGTTGCTGAAGATTCTGTTGTTCCTTTCCTGCCATGTGAAGTAGACCATGGTGGATAGATAGAGGCGAGCAATCATGTCGGTGATGTTCTTCGTTTGGTAAGTTGTGGAAGCTCAGAGAAGCAGATGATGCCAAGAGCTAGCAGGCCATTGCATGTTAGCTTTGTTGTTGATGGTTCCCCATACTGTGAAGCTAGAGTAGTGGCAATGGAAGAATTAAGTGATCACGAGTCTCCGTATGCTGACCACATAGAATGCAAGTTGTGTTTCTTATTATTCCAGCCACGTGCAGCCTATTCACGATGCATGGACGACCTAGAGAAGCAAGCCAGAGTATGAAGGCGTGGCGGGAAGTTTCCCATGCAGAATCAATTGTAAAAGGGGTGGCCTTTCCAGACACAATGGTCATCCATGGAAGGGTTTGGATGGAAGTTTATGGCGTCCCAAGTTGCATGTAGGTCCTGGATGTCTTCTGGGAAGTTCCATTGTCACCTTGCTGTTTGCTAAAGCCTTGCATAACTCGGAGTTGATAAAACATACAAGACTGGCATTTTACATATCAGCACAAGAAACAAGGAGGGGAATAGTACCCCAACTCTATGTACAAGCAAATAGTGTCAATTAGTGGTCAGAATCAGATTACCAACAAAATTTCGTTCTTCAAGGACATTGTTAGAACTAATTCTCTGAGCATCTTCTTCCACGAGTGGTAAGGAAAAAAAAGTGAAAGTAATATTAAGTTAGCAAGTTCCAGTCCTAAGAGTAGCATCCCACAAGCATGTAGAGAGTCATGAAAAAGATCCAAAAGACCTTATCAAATACTAGCTCAATATCTGAAGCACAAACATAAATCATTTATTAAATACCAATAAGACGATCAATTATCAATACCAACCAATTAATACTATCAAACTATAGTCAAGGATATAGACGACTTGCAAATCTTCTTGAGCACATTAAAGAGGCCACATAATTGGTCAGTTCTAATATATTTCTTACAGAACATACATTGCACATATGCATGCATCCCTACTCTCATGTGAGGAAGCATAAGTAACCGCGGGGGGTATGCACTGAATTCAATCAAATTGACAAAATAGTTCAAGCAAATAGTGTCCAGCAAGCCACTATTAATAATTGGAAAGATGAAACCAAGAAGACACTACTCACATCGCATTGCATATCCAGTTCATTCTCAGTTATTTCAGTTGCAAAATCACAGACTGGTTTTTCTCTCACATTGTTCCGTGTTCTACAGCATAAAAAATACAAAACTTAAACATAAGAAAAGGACCAAAATGGAAACACTCCAAGAAAATGAATGCCAATACCAGGTTTTCATTTTCAACTTTAACAATGTTACGAACCAGAGGATAAGAAGGCTAGAAGGAGTGCAACATGAAGCAACAGCAGCAGGTGCATTGATGGAATCACACTTGGAATGTTAGTTAGGAGTTTATAATAACTGTTAGTTAGTAGTTTTAATCAGTTAGGATTAGTTAGTTAGCGTGAAGAATGGGAATTCATTGTATATAAAGAGAATTGTAAGAGACTTGGAAGGTAACAATGAGAATTGATAAATTTTGCAACTTTCTGCTATTCTCTCTCCCTCTCTCTTCCTCTTTGTTCTTTCTTAATCTACTATTCTTCTTTTCTCTCTATTCTCTCTTCAAAATTTTCTTAATCAACAGTTTGTTAAGGCAAGCCTTAACATTTGGTATCAGAGCCACAAATGATCCACTGTCATTTGATTGATTGTAACAATTATCTAGCAACTATAGTGGAGAGTAACAAGGTTAGAGCACTGGAGAAACAAAGCAAGAAGTTGGAAGAGCAGATGCAACAGATGCACGAGGAGTTCTTGAAGTGGAAAGCAGCAAATCAGAGACAATGAGAAGAACAAAACAAGAAGAACGATCAATTCAATTCAAGATTGGATTCAATAAGGGCTATATTGCAGACGATGGTGAACAATCAGGAAGTTGTAAAAAAGGGAAGAAATGGTCTACTAACAGGTGAAAAGAATGACCCAACAACTGATGGAACCGTACCACATCCAAGGATCAACACAAAAATGCATGAAAGTTGCAAGTTTGTTCTTGGTGGTGAGAATAAAGTTAAAGACTAATGGTGGTGATGTTCTTTTGAGTTCACCAATGAAAATAGAGGAACAACAAGATGAGGTGACGGAAAAGGAGATTAGTCATGATGAATCCAATACCACATCTTCTTTCTCAACAAGGCCTAGAGGGTACTTGGATCTTGTTAATTCTTCTAGTTGACCAAGAGCAAGTTTGTGGGTAGTGAGTTTGACACCAGGCTTGATGCCCATTTCAAAGATCCAAATGATCACCATGTTTGTTTAGATATCGATAGCCTTAATTCAATCAAAATTGCTGAACCAATCTTACAAGGTATTGATTTAAAGAGTGGAGATTTTGATCACTGCTGGGATTGATTACAAGAATGATTTGAGTGTCTTGAAAGTTTATGAGTTGTTCAAGTTCTACAAAAGGAAGCACCAAGCTTCACTTGATTGCGAATTGGAACTTTAGTAGAACCTTTGGCTTCCTTCCTTTGAATCCAAATCCAAATCCTACTGTTATTCCTATATCAAATACTGCAAATAAACATCACAAGATCCTTGTTTTCGATCAAGGAATCGTTGGTCCTGTTATCTTGTGTGCGTTCCTAATGTTTCTGGTCATATTTCTTTCAATAAGTGACAGAAGATTCTCAAAAATGTTGATGCAAGTTTTTGAAAAACCCTATGTGGCAAGAGGAATCCAATAATGTCATGGTCATGAAGAATTATCAAGGCAGTTTCCAGATTTCAATATAAATTCTCGAGGACAAGAATCTCTTGATGGGGAGGGCATTGTTATGAACCAGAGGATATGATGAAGGCTGGAAGGAGTGCAACAAGAAGCAGCAGCAAGTGCATTGATGGATTCACACTTGTAATCAGTTAGGATTAGTTAGTTGACCTAAAGAATGGGAATCCATTGTATATAAAGAGAATTGTAAGAGACTTGGAAGGTAACAATGAGAATTGATAAATTTTGCAGACTATCTGCTATTCTCTCCCCCTCTCTATTTTCTCTTCCTCTCTGTTCTTTCTTAATCTGCTATTCTTCTTTTATCTCTATTCTTTCTATTCTCTCTTCAGATTCTTCTTAATCAACAGTTTGTGCCTTACAAAATTATCCCAGAAACCAAACAGACCCTTCAAATCATACCAGGGTAACAGGGTTAGATCCTATATACAATTTCGATAGCCCAAAAACTCCTCCATGTGTTTTTGCTTCTGGGTTCAGGAAAAGAACCCCCAAAATAGAGCTCAATTTGTGCTATTTTCTCATGGAATGAACCAATATTCATCATTTACCAAAAAAAAAACAAAGAAACTCTTAAGAGAAGCAGTAACATGAAATGATAAACTAACCAGAGCCAAGACCGTTCTCATTGTTAAATTGATTGGCAGTTGAGCTCCTCGAGATCTCAACCTTTTCGGTGGAGGTAAACGGCGGCCTCACGCCGTGTGGACGTGGGTCTGGTGGTGCTCGGATTCTTCCAGATGCTCGACGAATTGCCTGACCCATTATTGTTTTCTTTATTATAGCAATTAAATGTCAATGCCAATAACACCACAGCCACCTTTAATTTTGTCTTTTTAATGGCGGGGAAATATGATAGAGCGTGCTTTTGGGCAGCGTGGTAGGAAATAGAGAAACGGAGTGAAAGAAGAAGAAGAAGAAGAAGAAGACGGGAGTGGATAGCAGGCGCTGGTTTTCTTTATAATATTTTCCAAGAGAAAATAGGGTGACACGTTGGCGGCTTCTCTGAATGCCACGTGGATAACATCCTCCTTTGTCTTTCTCTGCTGTGACTCTGATCAGAAAGAACTAAAAAAGGTGGCTTCTTGCATTGCATGGTTTCAAGTTTCACCCCCCCCCCCCCTCCCCTCCCTTCCATTTATTTATTTATTTTTAATTCAAACCCTTCTTACTTAATTAATTAGCTCATGGGATCAGTGAATTTTATTTTCCTTGCTGTTTCTATAACTAATTTTAGGGTTTAATACAAGGAGGTGTGAAATAGAAAATACTTTTAAACATTCTCTCGAAAAAAACATGAATATATATATTTAAATGATATTTAAAAACATGAATATATATATTTAAATGATATTTAAAAATATAGTTGTATTATATTTTTTAAAAATTTAATTTTTTTAATAAAAATATTTTTTTATATATTTTAAATCTTTTAATACGTTGATCTTAAAAATAATTTTAAAAAATAAAAAAAATATCATTTTAATATATTTTAATACGAAAAATATTTTGAAAAGCAATTATAACTACATTTCTAAACAAACCCTTAATACCGTTTGGATGATAATGAAAAACAATTTTTTTTTCTTTTTTGTAAATGATGATAAAAAATAATTTAAGCTGAATGTGTTCAAAAAATAAAAAAACAAAAACTATGAGCAATTTCTTAAGAGATTAGTGATAGCTTTTGTTAAAATTAATAAATTAGGATTTAGAATCACTGAAACCAAATTTCAAAATTTTGGTTAAAATAATTCTCTTTAATAAAACATAAGAAAACAACTTAATTTACAAAAACATTCAAAAATGAATAAGCTCAGTTTTTTTGAGGAAATTGCCCTTTCAAAGAGAGAGAGAGGAAGAAGAAGAACGAGGAGAGGCAGATGTCATTGTGTTCAACGTTCCAAGTCCCACAATAGTAGATTCAACTCAAGAGCAGCAAATATTGAAAAACGAAATGATAAAACCCCATTAGAACAGGAGAATCCATCTGCTTACCAATACTTCGATTCATTATGGATGAATTCAACAGATAACAAACACACATTGAGAGGGAGGATTAGACCATACTGCACTTTAGGTTGGATCATGGGGCAATGATTGCCTCAATTAGGCAAAGGTGATATGGGAGTTCAGATTAAGAAGTATCTGTGCTGTCAAATGCTGTTGAAAAACAACACTTTGACTTGTAAGCAACCTTTTCCCCATCTTGTTTTCTGATGTTAGACATCTCGCAAGGTTCTCTGTCCAGTGTAGACGTTGTCTTGGAAAGTTTATAATTCTATTCTTATCATTGTGAAGTTAGCATGAAGCCATGGATGTTGCAGTTCGAAGCAAGACAAAGGAGCGCCGCCTCATTCAAGTCTTGAGTACTTCAGCAGCTGAGAAGAACTGAACCTTCCAGAGTCTTAACGACTCATTACTATGGTGCAGATTGGCGGACCAGCACCGAAAAAACTTGGAGCTTCAAATCTGAACCTCGCTGAGCATGTCTCCGTTACTCTTGCACCCACCATTTCTTCTTCTTTCATCTCCTTTAAAATTTGTCATATCAACACTAAAGTTTTCAGTGATTCTCATCTTACTGCGAGCACGTCGTGAAGGCCTCGACATCCGGTTATCTAGTGAAAAATCATCTCTACTCTTCCGCTTCTGCTTTATGCTTAAGAAGCCACTAGCGAGAGCTTCTAGCGCTTTAGTGGTCGGCGGCCGGTTTCTTGTGCTGTGTCTTCGGGTGTTCATATTAGGTGGCTGCTGAGGAATGGAATCACATACTACCGGTGTGGAGATATTTTGCCGCCGAAAATCCTCTGTTTGCCTGCCTGCTTGATCATCTTGTACTTCCATCATTGAAGGTTCCGTTTCAGCATCTTGAGCTACAGGTATGTTCAGGTCAATCAATGCCCGGGATTGAAGTTTCTCATGAGGATGTTCAGCAACAGAGGAATTACTGCTGAGAGTGCATTCATCACTAATATGTGGACTACCTCTGGAAGAACTGGTAGCTGATAATTTCTCCACAGGTGGATCCACTCGAGAGAGAAAATCGTCTCTAAAATTAGGACCTTCTCCAGCACAACCAAGCTCATCTTGTTTTAACCCATGACTATTAATTACACCACCGCTTGTCTTTGTCTGGTCACAAGCAATTAATCCATGTAGATGTTTTGCCACTGGGCCCAAAAGTTTTCTGTCTCCATGTCTTACTCTTCGGGTTGTGTGGCGCTTGATAGCCCTTTTCATCTGCATATCATCACATTTATCAGCTTTCTGGTCCTCGGGAATTTCTTCAAGAGCCTTGGTGAAACCTGAACCATTTTTAGGGAAACTCTGCTTTAAAGCATTATTTTCAACGCCTTCACTGTCAGAAAAAACTCCCTTGTCCAAATCATTCTTTGTGGTTTTTATCATGGTACTCTTATTCTTATCAGAACACAGGTTATCACAAGAATCAGATTCATCTGTTGACTGCTTTAAGGAATCATCATCACTATCTTCAGAATCACTTCTGGAGTTGGATATGGTCATCAATCCAACTGGTAAGCTCCTCAGTTCTCTCACCTTTTTTGTTTCCTCACTGCCAAGACTTGTATCAACTACGGTAAACATCATGGCATTTGAAGTGCGGCTTGGAGTTCTAGGTTTGAGGTAACAATGGCGTTGTTGACCAGGAAAATCTCCTTGGTCCAAATTTGTCTTGTTGTTCCACGTGGTTTCTTCCTTGCTACCATCACCCTTATCTTCTCCAATGTCAAGCTCAAGAAGCGTTGGATCCAAAGCAACTTTATTCAGGACATCACTGACAGAATCAAAATAGTGGTCTCCTTTCACTAGTTTCCTTCTTGAAAACTTCTTGATGCCAGGGATCAGAAAGACCAGAGAATGCCTGGAGGCAGCAGCAAAACCATGATCATTAGGCTGTTCAGAATGCCAATCTCTTGCAAGTAATCGAGGCCAAACAGCTTCCCAGAACAGATCATTTGACCGGGCTTTGCTTAAGCGATAGCCACCAGTTAGGTAGTTGATAATTTCAACAGGTGTAAGGGTTGAGCATGCTTTTCCAGTTGGTATTTCTGGACGGACATGAGCAACTTGATTAGACTTCAGAGACTCCATGTTAAAGCCTGTGAGGTCTTGTTTTCCTTTACCAATTCCCACTGCCTCTACGAGGGCACGCAATCCAACTGTCAACTTTAAAGTGAATACATATTCTTCCAGCAACATTTTTCCCTCTCCAAATGCCTTGGCAGCCTGTCAATTGATGAAATTAATATTCAAAGGATAGTGCATTATGGACTACTAATAAACTACATAAGATCAAAACAAAACAGCCAAGCACTGCAAAATTTCTTTTCAAGAAAGAAGAAAGAGCCTAACACATACGACAGGTTTATCAGCAGTGAAACTATGAACTTTGCATCTCAAAACAATGCTCACACCACCCTTTTCGTGCTGTCATCTAACAATCATTCTCAGTGGAAAAAAAAATTAACTGCAATTTTAGACTTTCACGTAACCAATCATGAATCATTAGCAAACCGGCTTTCCCAATTATGTTATCACATCTGCTATCCTAAAAAGACAATTAAAGGATGAAAGGAGTGCTGTAATAGCATATCATTTGAAGAAGCTCCATCTGTCGATTCATGGATAGAGTGCAAACACCTATTCTGTCTGTAGTAATGAAAGTTGAAACATTCTCAAATTTTGTACAAATAATGTGATGCTCTAAAAAGCCAGTAGAATAATATTTGCAAATAGTTCAACAGAAGTACTTAAAACATATTTCTTGATAGAAATTATCTAATCTGGAGCATACTTTGTGACTTTCTGATATGTGTGTGCATGTGCTTGTCTTTTATGCATATTTGCCCATGTGCTGTATAAATAATCAAAACTCAATGGTGCATCTTGGCATTAAAGATTGTGCTACATTCAGAAATACTTCATAAAATACCTCAAGCAAAATATTTTTGCATTCCTCTGACAATTGTGGAAGCAAACGAGATAACATCTCATGTTGCCTCGATCCTGTAAAAATCCTTTGCCCGTATACACATTTTCTGCTTCTTATTTTACGGCACTCTGACCATTTACGGTGTCTGTCAGACTTATAAAACTTACCATAATAAAATGAAAGTATGTCACGCATCATCTTGCTCTCAACAAAGTTCTTCACTTGAACAAGATTTTTTCCAAAGATATATAAACCAAGAAGAAAACTGTCCTCCTCTGCTTCACTCCAAGGGTTGTTCACAGAACCAGGAACTAAGGAGTAAACTTTGCTTCCAAGCTTACAAGGCATTTCATTACTTAATTCTGGTTGAAAACATAACTTTGCAGATTCTCCTACTTCCATGCCACCATTCGTTGTAATATCCATATGCTCAACCTTAGCTTTCAAGTCAACTCCTGGAACAATCTTTGCCTCTCTAATGCTTTCAGGTTTTACAGACTCGTTTCTGTTGGATGTGTCAGTCAAATCACAAGGATAACCTTGTGGTTCATGCTTAATGCTCTCAACTTCCTCACTGATCCACATTAATGATACAGGCAATCCAACCAAAAACTCATCACATTCTGTCATAAGAGCTGGAATTTGAGCTTGGAACTCATCTCCAATGCGAGGAAGCAGCTCAGGATCTCTGTAGGCATCGCAAATACCCGGAGAAAGTGATTGCTCAGCAGATTCATCTTCAATGCAATTCCATTCAGAATTCCCTTCGATAGCATCCATCTGCAAAGGAGTTCAAACAAACAAACAAAGATGGATAATTAAAATTTAAAAGGAAAAAAAAAAAACCAACATAAAAGGCACAAACCTGCCTTGCATTGTCAGAAAAAAATAAATTAAACATAGGCTTGATGAATATTATGAAGATAACACTTACTCCTACATCACTGATCATGTTTTCCAACCAAAATAGAAACAAAAAAGAAAAAAACATTCTCTAGTTTTCTCAAACACCAACACAATTTTTTAGCTGTTTTTAAAACAGGTTCCTAGGAATTAAAAAAAAATCCATACTTTTAGCTAGAATTAAATTATTTTCCATATCAGCCAAAATATGCAAAATATTTATTTATTCATTTATTTATCAAAATTAATATTTCCCAAATTAAAGTATTGTAAAATAAAAGAAAATCCCTCGTAAGAAAATTTAATAAGCTGCAAATGCAAAAATTACATGTATCAATACTCATAAAAACAATCATAACCGCAGTTTTACACAAAATCACCAGACCCCAAAAAAATGCATGCACTGAGATAAAACCCGGCAGCTGTTAGTAAAAACAAAGTAACCAAGTCAGAAGTCCCCAGCCCCGGATCTCTTTTGCAACCCAAGACCAGCAGCAAAGAAATCCCATATAATAAAGACTCCAACTTTTCAGAGCAAAAAATAAATAAATAAATGAAGAACCCATTACACACATTAAATCGTTTTATCTCCATAACGAATCCCAAACCCCAGAACACAACAAGCACTCAGAAGCTTAACGTCCCAAAAACATACTAACACACATCGAGAGAGCACGAAAATATTTACCAGTAACAAAAACAAGAATCCCAAAATGATCCACAACAAAATTCTACTCCTAGCCCTACTTCATAATACTACAAGAAACCGTAAACAAGTCCCAAGAGGACTAACAACATTAAATCCAAAACTAGATACTCTAGAACAAGTACAGAGAACAACAACCACAAACATTCAAGATAGAATTTTTACTATACCTCCATTGATAAAACACAAAACCCGTCAAAACCCAAGTGTGATATACAAAGCAAGAGAGCAATATGAAGGTGGAGAGAAGAGATGGGTGTACTTTGTTACGCACCGACTGACGTGTTGTAGATTAAAAGAAAGCAAAACGCGACCTTATATACCCACTTAAAAAAAAAAAAAACACACATACACACTACACAGCAGCAGCAGCATGTATGTATATATAAATATATAGTTATAGAGAGAGAAAGAGGGGTGCTTGCCTCAAGGAAGCTAGGCGTTCATGGAGGAGAAGGCTTTTACTTCTTGGCAGAGGAAAAAATAAATAGAAATGAGAGCAAAGGTCCTTTTTTTTTTTTTTTCCTCTCTCTCTCGTCGACAAAAATGATATCTCAACTCGCAGATTATGTCTAGTTATTTTACTCTCTTTAAGAAGTCGACACTATATTATCTTGCAATGAAATCATTAAAGATTGATATTTTATGCCATTTCGTCGAAAGATGACAATACTTTTTAAGAATTTCATGATTAATGACCAAGTTACACACCAAGGTAGAGCTTATTTTAGAAGTTTAATAAAAAAAAATTATATTTTAATATATTTTTTAGTAAATAATACTTTAAAAATCATCCCCACATCAAACAATAATTTTCTTGATGAAACAATGAGAGTCTCTTCAAAGGCCTCAAGATTTGAACTCAAGAAATAAGACAAACCTTCTTAACTATCATGCGCAGTGTAATATATACCTCACGTACTTAATTGCACATCTTCATAGTACGAGGTTCAATGCGACAAAATAACATAGTAAAGGGACGAAAAGTGTCATACAACTAGATTCGCCTGTCGTGACTTATAGTAGCGTAGCTTAAGTTGGTGTTTATTTTTACATTTTAAAAATATTTTTAAAATTTAAATTAATATTTATTTTGATACTTTTAAATCATTTTAATGAATTGATTTTAAAAATAATTTTTAAAAAATAAAAAATTATTATTTTAATATATTTTTAAATAAAAAATATTTTAAAATATTACAACAACACTCTCGATCACAATTTATTCAACAAATAAAAAAGTTGCCACATCATTAAATAATATATTATAGGGGGTGTTGATTAGTTGACAAGATTGGAGAATACAAGGGGTTGTAGAAGAGTGCTGCTACTAGGAGAAGACAAATGGGATTGTTGAAGATGGCGTGCCACGCGCTAGATATGAGCGTGGGGATGGAAGATCTTGTCATCAACTGGAATGTGGTTTTTTTAGCAAAGAGAGGTGCGCGCATGCCATATTATAAATTATAAACAAAACTAAAAGAGAAGATGTTATCCAAGACAACTAAAGATTGTAACAGTTAATTCCTCGTTTTTTTTTATCCATAATAGTATAATTGTCTTTTTAATAGGGAATATTTTCGTATTTTTAAATTAATTTAAAACAAGAAGGGTATTTATTTTTAAAATTTAACAGTAAATCATCATAATTACACTTAAAATTAGTGCATTGTTTGGTATCATTTATAGGTAAATTTATCTTTTTACTTATAGAATACACATTAAAATTATCAATCTAGCATTTGCATGGTAAAAATATTTCCTTGCTTTTGGATTTTAGTTTTTTATGCCTTAGATCTAAGGGTATTTTTATTATTGTACTGTTAGTTTTTTTTTATTATTAACTTGGGTATCCGGACCAGCTTACGCGCACCTCGACTAATCCCACGGGCCCTGAAGTTAACGACTATATAAGCCTTTTTTTTTAGTTATTGACTAATGTGATGATTGGTTTTGTCTTTTAATAAATTAAAGAGATTTAAAAAAACTTGATTTATGTTGATCACACATCAATATGTCAACCGCTACATCATTTTTGGATGGCATATGCGATTGATTCTAACAACTAAAAATATCATTTTGAGGCATCATTTGATTTGTCTTAGTGTCTCCTCTATGTTGAGGTGGCTCGTGTAGAAAATAGAGATTCAGTTTGGCTTCGACAGACATTTCTTTGTTTCTTTTTTTTTTCTCTCCCTTGATTCTTGCATGATGCCCTATAATTTTTTAAATCAGCCCCTTAGCTTCTAATGGTCTGCCCTATAATTTTTTTGTTTCAGTTTTGTCTCTAATGGTTGATATTTATTTTATTTCAAATAACTTATGAAAATAGAAACTTGCTTCAATTTCATTCTCATTTGATTTTTTTTACTTCTCTTTGTTTTTTATTTAGTCCTTGATTTTTTGGTCAATATTTCTTTTATTTGAAGTAACTTACAAAACAAAAAATTTATTTCAATTTCATTCTCATTTTATTTTTAAAATTTATCTTATTTAGTTCTTATTCTTTTAATTGTTATTTATGTCATCCGAGATAATTTTTATAGTGTAATGTTTTTGATGATTTCACCCTCGATTATTTTTTTTCCTATCAGATTGTATCCTTATTCTTTATATATATTGCTTTGCTAAATTTTGTTGTTGGTTTTTTTTTCTTACACTCAATTTCATCCATCAACATTGAGTTGATTTGAATTTGAGTTTCTTGGTTAACTTTATTTTAGAATTTCACATATTTTAATTTGAAAAATTAATCCAACTTAACGACGTTCGCTAAGGGTTGTTTTTTTTCTTTTTATTGTTCTTTTAAGCTAATTTTTTTTTAGATTTTATCCTTCGATCTTTATTTTATTGGAGATCAAGCTCGTTGTTGTTTTTTTATATGCTTTTTACATTTTCTCTTATTTTGTTTGGTTATCTGGGATCTTTTTATGTTTTTCTTATTTGGTTAGGTTATCTTAAAATAATTTTTTTCTTTAATTAAATAAAATTGAATGATTGAATATAAACGAATACTCACTTCATTATGTTTTGTTCAATTTATTTTTATAGGGCATTGCTCTAGCGAATCATGCAATTTCATTTGATGATGTTTTGCATTCTTTTACAGTTGAGTTTAAACCAACTTAACAAGCTCTTTTGGTTATAGGCGATGTTCACAGTCACGTGGTGGTGGGTCTTCAATGATCTTTTATTTCTTTTCTTTGCATATATAATATCAATAGCTCATTTTTTTTTATTTATTACAACTAGGGTTTTTTTACTGTTTGTTTTTTGTTATTGCTTTTGATTTAAATTAGATTATTAAATTAACAGATCTTATTGGATATAGTCAGGTTAATAACTCAAATATCGGGATCTTCTTACTTCTTTCAAAACACAATCATCCTGTGGTATAGTGTGAGCTTCCAATCTAGTATGTACATATGGTTAATGGTAAATGGAAATGACTTTCACATAAACACAAATATTTTTAGAGAAGTTTTTACTGTATTTATATTAAAATCAAAATTGAACATGTCTGGTAAATAAAGCTAGCTAGATGTAAATATGAAATGAATGATAACATTTCAGTGCCAATAATAATTCCTTCCTTTTAGTGTCCCTGCCAATAATGTCTAGGGAAGAGCAGGTTACTTTCAATGTCTTCTTCTTTTTCTCTGCCTCAATTTTTGTTACGGTGATTTTGGTAGACATGGAATCCATATAACACACACACATGCTAATTTTCTAACGTGAAAAGCCTCAATGATTTGAATAAAATAAAATTTATTATCTTTTTATGGTAAGATATCCTTAAATCAAGACTGATTCTATCCCCAAATAATTTAAAAGACATACCTCTTGCATCAGTTTGATATGTTCAGAATGATTTAATGTATTTTATTCAATGATAAACTCAATATTTTTAAAAAATAAAATTACAGACAACATGTTTTAGATTCTGGCCACCATAGACTCAGGTGCTTTTGGTTTAAACTTTATTTTTTGACCTAAAAAATTATAGAAACCTCAATACATCAATATCTCTTAACTTAAAACAATTATGAATTAGTACAAAAATACAAAATCAAACCAAAAAAAAAAATCTATTGATCTTGATCTAATTTTTTCATGCAAGAAAAACTCAGTAATACTAAAATCGGTTTTTTTTATTGTTGGAATATGACCAACCAATAACTTTCTTTTTTATTCATTGTTACTTAATAAATCTATCTCTTCTCTCTCAAACTCAAATATTAAAATATAAACAAAATAAAGATGATGACGAGTTTGAAATTAGCCATGCATTTTTTCATGTTTTACATTCCAGTTTTTTAAAAATTTGATATTTCTATCATAATTTCAAGTGTAATCTAATCCAATTAATCCATAAAGGTATTCAATGGAAAAAAATAAATAAAGACAAAAAAAAAAGGAAAAAAATGCTTAACTATTGCTTCACTATAAACAATGAAGTATCTAGGAGATCTAAAATAAAATATGTGAGGCGAATATTATGCAGTTGATATTATTTAACTTCTTATAAAATATTATGGATGATTTTGTTTATTTTTAAAAAATTATTTTAATCCTTAAAGTTTTATTTTGGACGGTTTCATCCTAATTGAAGATCAATTGATTTGGATTTCTTAAGCAACGGTGGAATTAAAAAAATAAAGACCAAAATTTAAAAAAATCAAATATGAGTGCCATGTCAAAAGTTTTGAGAAAGATATATTTCGGTCTTCTAACTTTAAAAATAACACAAATTATATGATTTTGGTGCCTCAATTTTTTTCAAATTTTATTTTGGTACAAAAAATTATATTTGTTATTTTTTTTACTCTTTGGTTGATGGAGAAGAGAAATGGGTCGCTGAATTTTGGCACTAAAGAAAGAAAAATATCATTGAAATCGATGTAGATCACCAAAACAATCAATGTCTATGTCAAATGATTTTATTTAATGAGAGAAGTTCATATTAGGTGTTTTTTTTTACCTTTAAAGTTTATGAAAAAAATATGAGCTCAATTTGATTTTTTATTTTGGTTTTTTGGATAGTTTTTTGGTTTTTTAGACCATAATTAGATTTATCATAGTTTCTAAGGTATTTTCGGTCAAAAATAGATTGAAAAACAGGTTTTGGGTAAAAAAAAAAAAAAACATAAGGCATTGTTAACTAGTTCAGATTCTAGCCACATCCAATATTTTTTTTTTTTAAAAAAAATATAATACTCTTTTAGGGAGTTTTTGATGGTAATTACAATTATTTTTCAAAATATTTTTCACTTGAAAATGCATCAAAATAATATATATTTTTTTTAAAAAAAAAAATTATTTTGACATCAACATAATAAAATAATATGAAAATATCAAAAAAATATTAATTTGAAATAAAAATAAATAAATCTTTTAAATTTTTTTTTAAAAATATTTTTAAAACATAAAAATAATCATGAAATTAATGTTATTGTATAATGTATAATTAAGCCCAACCAGATGAACAAAAGAAAATATAGAGTGCACAAACAACCAATTCTAGTAACGATTTCAATTTCCGCTTCAGATTTTACTGTGAAAATAATTGGTGACATGAGCAACCCTATCCTATTTCTTGGTTCATCTTTCGATGCGAGACATTGCTAAAAAAAATTGTTAATTTTTAAAATCAGTTTTTAAATGGTGAGTTTGAGAATATAATTATGATTTTTTAAAAAATATTTTTTATTTAGAAATATATTAAAATAATATTTTTTTTATTCTAAAATATAATATTTTTTTCATCCTAAAAAGCTAACAAGTGGAATTAAAATATATGATAAATGACGCGGATATCTGAGAGTGTGGTAACGGTTGTTGTATAAAGTATTTTTTCATTTTAAAATATGTTAAAATAATTTTTTTATTTTTAAAAAATTATTTTTAACATCATCACATTAAAATAATCTGAAAAGATCAAAAACATATTAATTTAAATAAAAAATAAATAAAAATTTAAAAGCATTTTCTAACCACAATGTTAAACGCTGTCATAAAACAATATTATAATAAGATTTAGAGAGAAAAAAGAAACGTTTTGAATTAAAAAAAAAATTTGAATCAAGATTTCTTACAATATATTTATTGTTTAATGTTTTTACCTAAATTAATTGAAATCGCATATTATAATTTTTTTAATTTAATATATATATATATATTTTTAATTTTTTTTATTTAAATCAAATTTTTTTAAAAAAGTCTTTTATATGAGATCAATCCTTAATAAGAACTTCAATTTTTTTTAAAAAAAAGACTATAACTGTATTAATTGAATTATGTGTCATTTACACCCTTATTATTTTTCAATTACAAAATTTTAAAATGAAATTATTAAATCATATATTATATTTTCAGTATTTCTTTTAAAATTTATAAAAAATCAATCGATTAAATTGAATATGTATTGAAAATGCAAAATAGATTAAATGTATGCATACTATTTGTTTTTTTGTTGTTTTTTATTTTTATTTTTAATGGAATGAATATTTACAAATCTATTTAAATTGATAAAAAAATACTAAAATATTTAATTTGATTTAATAAAGATTTTTGACTTTGATAGATGTGATATAAAATAAATTTGATTTCAATAAATAGCTTTGTATACAAGTTTAGAATTTAGTTCTTAAATAAATTGAGATTTGATATTTTCATATGTAAACATAATGAGAATCAAGATTTTTTATTGTTGTTTGTCTAGTTTCTGATGGCATGTTTGCTTAGAAAATATTATATATGGGCTAATGATTTATGAGAAGTATGGTGCTCTCCTGTTTTAAGAGTTTTATTTTGGTGTTTTAAAAAAGAAATTTATTTTTTTATTTTAAATTAATATTTTTTATGTTTTCAAATTATTTTAATGTGGTGATATTAAAAATAATTTTAAAAAATAAAAAAATATATTATTTTGATATATTTTTATGTTAAAATTATTTTAAAAAACAATTGCTATAATATTTCCAAATACCCCTAATAATGTAGTAATAGTTGTTTTTTAAAATATTTTTTATTTAAAAATATATTAAAATAATAATTTTTTTAAAAAAATTAATGTTGATATCAGCATATCAAAATGTTATGGAAACATAAAAAAAATTAATTCAAAGTAAAAAAAATTCAATGCTTTTCAAAAGCGATGAATAAATTTTAAATACAATACTTGACTTCAAATTTTTTTCTATTTTTTTAAAAATATTTTTGAAATACAAAAATAAATATCCTTTAAATTTAGTATTTGACTTCAAACTTCTTCTTTTTCTCGTCGTTGCTGCTTTTTAATAGTTTATTGCTTTGATGCAAGTTTAATTATTTATTTATTAATATGGGTATCTAGACCAGTTTAAGCGTACTTCAATTAATCCCACAGACCCTAAGTTAACAACCATGTAAGCTTTCAGTGGCCTTGAGGTTTGTGAGACTCAAATTGGTGATCTTTAAAAAACAAACCTAAATCTCAGGGTTTGTATATGAAAATGTATAATTTTTCTTGCACCTTAAGAAAGAGTATATGAAAATGTGGTCACAACAATAAAGGTTGGAAAACAAATTCCTTCACACCATAGCAATGACATCCATTTTAGTTTAACCTTGATCTTTTTTATTATATGCAATGAATGTATAATTAGGTTGATCACATATTACACATACATTAGCTTGTAAGCCTTCACAATGCCACGAGATGATTTTTACAACTAATTTTTATTTAATTATACAATGATTGAAATAAATATTCATAGGAGCTAGATATATTTAAATTATGAAAGAGATAATGCATTTTTTAAGTTAAAGTACTCATTTATTACTTATGCATTTTTTTTGTTTTAACAAAAATTCCTTGTTAAAAAAAAACATAAATTCAAGATAATTCAAATAAAGATTCTCAAGAACCTCAATAATTTAAATAAAAGAGTGAAAAATATTTTTATGAAAACATATATATATTTTTAATTCATAACATGTTTTTGAAGTAAAAACTCATTATAATGTAAAAAACAAGTTTCAAATAAAAATAATAATAATAAATAAAAAAAAAAATCCTTCATGACTTTTATGTGCCTATATGGAAAAAAAATCAAAAAAATAATTAATTCATGAAAACCATATAAAAATTAACATTAAAAAATATTTTCAATTAAAAACAAATTTATTAGCCTAAGTAGAGGAAAGTACATATGTGAGTGGACCTGACCCAGGCCATATACCTGCACCTTTAACATATGTGTCTGGTAGCTTACCATACCCATATATATATTTATGTTCAACACGTAGCTGAATCCAAGAATATTGAGCCCAGTAATTCACCTAATCTATATGTATTTTGGTTAGAAGGATAGTTAAACTTAAAGATGTTGGGTTTGCCAACTTGTTAGATTTAAATGTACTTGGGCTCAGCACGTAGGTGAATTCAATGATGTTGGGTCTGGCAATTTGCCAACTTATTAGACTTAAATGTACTTGGGCTCAGTACATAGGTGAACCCCAATGATGTTGGGTCTGGAAATTTGCCAGACCCATATATTTCTGGGCTTAACATGTAGCTGAACCAAAGGATGTTGGGTTTACAACCTTGACTGAGATGGTTAGGGATAAGATATTTTTTGTCATATCCAATTTTTTCTTCTTCAATCAATTATGAGAAATGCAGGTAGACTTTAATGCTACTTTCTATCAAGTCTTAATGCTCATTTTGCATATGTGTTCCATACTAGGGCTACAACTACCTAACATTGGGAATAATACCTTTTCGAGGACTTTAATGCTACTTTCTATCAAGTCTTAATGCTCATTTTGCATATGTGTTCCATACTAGGGCTACAACTACCTAACATTGGGAATAATACCTTTTCGAGGAGTCTGGCTTAGATATCTAAGTCGTAGCCCTCTAAATTCCCTCAACTTTGTAAACATCCTTGATTCTATAGGGTTTTATCATTTTGTATTATATTTTACGTTTTGATATTTTATGAAATTGTTGTTATTCATTTTCCTATTTACTTTAAAGATATTTTGTAGACATATGTAGTATATAAGTCCAATGCTCATATTAAAATATTTAGCAAGAAATCTTTTAAGCAATTTGTATGGGTTTAATGCTCATACTTAAAAATATATTTAGGAGGAAGTCCTTTAATTAGTTTGTATAAGTCCAACGCTAATACTTAAAAAAATATTTAGAATGAAATCCTTTAGGTGGTGTGTATAGATCCAACGTTTATACTTAGAAAAATATTCACAATTTTGTATAGGTGTCTAACACCCATTCTAGCTTAGTCTCGATGGTTGTCTTCCTTTAGAATGTAAGTGATTGAAATGCTTTTGCTTTTAGCTTGCTTGGAGAAATAAGGTTAGATTTTCTGAAGATATTGTTGTGGTTGGTTCTCTAGCCTTAAAATTCCTTGGAAAATATTAACCACCAACTAGGAGTCGCTATGAACTTGAAGCGAGTATGCATTCAAGGCTTTTACAAGGCGTAATCCTATCAGAAAAGCCTTATAATTGAACATATTATTCATGGTTGGGAACTCAAAATGGACTTTTTATTCAAATATATATTCTTCAAGACTTATAAGCATTATCATAGCTCCAATTATATTAATATTAGAAGATCCATCAACATACAATTCCCAGGGGAGGATCATCAAAGGTTATTCTACTAGAGCCTCTTATTTAGTAGGGGAAATGATTATTGAAGGTAGGGACTCAAATGCATTCATAGGCCCTTCAAATGAGCATTCAACAATAAGATTTATATTGAAGTATAAACTCTCCCAACTCAATGATCAATTTTACTTTATATCCGGACATCTCTAGCTTATAAAGGATCCGCCACAAAGGCTTATTTGAAAACACCGTGACTTTGTGAGCTCAAAGTATGGTTTCAGCTTTTTAGAGGCACTCATAAAACAGGGGCCATTTTTTTCACTTTTAAATGTCTTATTTCAGCATCATAAAGAGTTTGATTGGAGTAATAAATTAGGTGTTGTATTCCTTCATCCTTTCTTACTAGAACTATACTCATTGTTGAGTCTGCCACACCCAAATAGAGAAAAATGCTTCAATTCTCCCTTCATTGAGATAATATATTGGGAGGCGAAAGGTGGACTTTGAGCTCCTTAAAAGTCTTTTAACAATTTTGAGTCCACTCAAAGTTGGAAATATTTCTCAAAGTTTTGAAGAATAATAAAATACATCCCTAGGCAAGTTATGAACAGGTTAAGAGTAGACAATCTCCCTATGAGGCAATGAAATTTTTTTACTAAGTAAGGAGGAGACATGTATAAAAGGGCTTGAATCTTTTCTAGGTTTGGCTTGATTCCTTTGCTACATATTAGAAAACCCAAAAACTTTCCTCCTTTAATGGCAAAGACACATTTGGAAGGATTAAGCTTCATTTGATAATGTCAAAGCATAAAAAGAACTTTAATGAATGATAAATATCTCTTGCATAATATTAATGAAGAATACACACACACACACACGCATCCCTTACATAATATTAATATTGATGGAAATAAAATAAGCTCTTAGAAGACTTATTGACGTAGCGGAAGCTTATTAAGTAAAAGGAACACCGTCTCTTTGTATGTAATTGCTCGAGTCCACAAGCAGGAAATAGGTTTCTTAAATCCACGAGTAAGAGATTGAAGCTCTGAATGAAATTCTTATTTCAATTAAAATTTTAAGTCCTGTAATGAGGATTGGTTGCTTGTATTTATAGCTGCCAATTCTAATTCCAATCAGAACGTACTTGCAGAGATAATTAATAAAGATATACAATATTCCTACTTAAAAACGTAAACTAGAGTTCTAACTTGGAAACAATAATATCAGTAACAGAGGGGCTCTTAAATAATGGAATCCATGTGCAATAAGAAAAAGAGCAGTAGTGGTAGAGTGTGCTTCTAACTCTGAAGCTTGAATCCTGACGTGTTTATCCTTGTTGGCCTAGGATTCCATTTGGTCTAGAATTCCTTCATTATGTTGTTCTACATCAGCCTCCCCTTCTTGAACAGAACGCGTCCTCGCATTGATCAGGTGAGAAGAACATTCATCGGGGGGATGATATTCAAACAAGTCAGCAACATTGAAGGTGGGAGATAGGGTCATTTCTGCAGGGAGGTCCATAACATATGCGTTGTCATTAATCTTCTGTAGGATTTGAAAAGGGCCATGCTTTTTATGGTTCAACTTGCTATACGTTCTTGCTAGTAGTCACCCCTTACGTAGATATACCATCACAAGATCTCCTACCTGATAGACTTTGGTGCGTCGTTTGCAGTCTGCAGCTGTTTTGTACTTGACATTAGCTTCCTCTAGATTCGCCCGTACTTCTTCCTGAATTGTTTTAATTCGGTCAGCCATATGCTCTGCTGCGATGCTCATTCCTGGAATTTTAGGCAATGGTGCTAGGTCCAGTGCATGATGTGGTGGCTGACAGTAGACAATTTGGAATGGAGTTTTTCCCGTGAACCTGTTAAGCATGCTGTTATAGGCAAATTCAGCCTGTGTCAGTGTAAGATCCCATTGTTTTGGTCTCTCCCTTAATAGGCAGCGGATTAAGTTTCCAAGAGTGCGGTTTACCACTTCCGTCTGTCCATCGGTTTGAGGGTGGCTAGTGCTGCTGAATTGTAATAATGTATCAAATCGTCTCCATAATATCCGCAAAAAATGGCTTAAAATTTTCATGTCTCGATCTGAAGTGATGGATTTAGGAACCCCATGTAGACGAACAACTTCTTTAAAGAACAGATTTGCGATGTGCATGACATCTAATATCTTTTTGCATGCGATGAAGTGTGCCATTTTAGAGTACCTGTCCACCACTACAAAGACGAAATCAAATCCATGCTAAGTTCGTGGAAGTCCCAGAATGAAATCCATAGATAAGTCTTCCTAAAGGGTTGCTGGGATGGGTGACGGCATGTAAAGACCTGTGTTCTGCATGTGTCCTTTGACTGCTTGGCACGTGGGACAACGTTTGACATGGTTACCAATATCTCGTTTCAGCTAGGCCAATAATACCTCTCTTCTGCCATGGCTACTGTTTTGTCCCAACCAAGATGGCCTCCCAAACCGCCATCATGTAGCTCGCGGGTTATCTGTTCTCATAAGGAGCTCCTGGGGATATATAACTGATTGCCCTGGAATAAATATCCCTCTTGAATATGCATGCCTTCCTGTGAGAGTCCCTGTAGGCATTTGGTCCAGATAGGGCCAAAGTCTTCATCATCCGCATACAGATCCTTGAGGCAGTCAAAACCCATAACTTCAGTTCGTATGGTGACAAGCAATAACGCCCTTCAACTTAGAGCGTCCGCCACTTTATTTAACTGTCCAACTTTATGTTTTAGGGACAAGGTGAACCTTTGGATGAAGGATACCCAACATGCATGCATTTGGTTCACACTGTTCTGGTTATTGATGAATTGTAAGGCATGGTGATCACTGAAGAGGATAAACTCCCTTTACACTAAGTAGTGCTCCTAAACCTTTAAAGCACGAAACACAACATAAAGTTCAAGTTCGTAGGTGGACCATTTCTTGCAAGATTCATTTAGTTTCTCGCTGTAGAAAGCAACAAGCCTACCTTCCTGAGATAATACATCACCAACACCGATAATAGATGCATCACACTCCACTTCAAATAATTTGTCAAAATCTGGCAGTGCGAGAACTGGAGCGGAAGACAACCTCTCTTTAATTAGTATAAAGCTTTGTTCTGCTTTAGTTCCCCAATGGAATTTCCCTTTCTTTATGCATTTAGTGATCGGTGCGATGATGCAAGTAAAATTTCTGATAAACCGTTAATAGAATGTTGCTAGTCCATGGAAGCTACGCACCTCACTGACATTCTTTGGAGTAGGCCATTCTCGGATGGCTCTTATTTTGCCTTCGTCGACTTTAATCCCTTCAGCACTCACAACAAATCCCAAAAATAGCAAACTACTGGTCATGAATTCGTACTTTGTCAAATTAACATACAACTTGTTATGTTGTAATACTGTTAGCACTTCCCTCAAGTGCTCAAAGTGGTCAAACTTGATTTGGCTATAAATTAATATATTGTCGAAGTACACTACAACAAAACGACTAGTGAAGGGTTTAAGTACCTGATTCATTTGGTGCATGAAGGTACTCGAGGTGTTGGACAATCCAAAGGGCATTACTAGCCATTCATATAAGCCCTTTCTCGTCTTGAAAGCAATTTTCCATTCATCCCTGGGTCTAATTCAAATCTGATGATACCAACTTCGTAAATCAATTTTTGAAAAAATTTTCAATCCTGACAACACGTGTAGCATATCCTCTAGGCGAGGAATTGGAAACCGGTACTTAATTGTGATTTTGTTAATGGCTCAACTGTCTATGCACGTACGTCAATTACCATCTTTCTTTGGTACTAGCAAGGATGGTATCGCGCAAGGACTCATGCTTTCCTGAACTAGTACCTTTCTGATCAGTTCTTCTACCTGCTCTTGCAGGATCTAACTCTTTTTCAGACTCATCCGATAATGGGGTTGATTTGGCAGACAAGCCTATGGAGTTAAATCAATTTGGTGCTGAATATCTCATATAGAGGGTATCCCATCTGGTAGATCTGATGGTATGATTTCCTGAAACTCTGCTAGTAAAGGTTTTACCTCCTGTGGAATGTTGTGAATTTCGGTACCGATTCCTTCCCCAATTACTACTGTAAACAACTCTCTTGTCTTCTTGGCTTCATTTATAAAAATTTCCCCATCAACCAGAAGCACTGATTTCCCTTTAACTTTCGGTTTGACTATAGAAAATTCTTCCTTTATTGGACCCAACACGACTTTCTGCTCCTTACTCATGAAGATATACACATTATCGCGCCCTTTGTATATAGCATCTACATCAAATTGCCACGGTCTGCCTAGAATTATATGACAGACGTCCATTTCAACTACATCACAAGTAACATTATCTAGGTAATTTTGCCCAATAGAGAATTGAATATGGCAAATTTCTATGACCCTTACTTCTGCACCCTGTCTGATCCAGCCAATCTTATATGGTGATGGATGTTTCTCCGTCTTTAACCCCAGCTTTGTTACCATGCTTTTTAAGATTATATTTTCGCTGCTGCCGCTATCTATAATGACATCACATACCTTTTTGTTCATAGTGCACCTGGTTTGAAATATGTTGTGTCGCTGCGATTGTTCTATTTGTTTTGGCGCAAGTAGTAGTTTTTGAACTACTAGGGAACGTGACAATAATTCTCCCTCATCTCCCCTTGTGACTTCGTCCTCTTCATAGGTGTATGCTAAGTCATCTTCTACTCCTTCTACTGTCAATTCTGGCTCTATTAAGTTCACTGTGCTTCGCCTGGGACATTGGTTGGAGTGATGTTCTGACTGCCCACATCGATAGCATTTATCTGTCGATGGGCGAGCATAAGGATTTCTAGGTGCTTCTATTGCTCCTCTAGTCCTTGAGGGTGCCCCATTACTGTGTGGTCCTTTGGGCGGTGGTTGAAAGGCTGGAAACTTTCCTTTGTCTATTGCAGCCCGATTAAGATCAAAAGAGCTTCTCATTCCAGCTATTGACTTTGCCCTTTCCAGTTGTGCTTCTACTTTTGTAGCCAGGTTGATGGCTTCAGTTACAGAATATATGGTTTGCATGGAGACCCGATCTTATATAGCCAAATGTAAACCACTCACAAACCTGCTGACTTGTTGTGTGTCAGTTTCTGATAGATTATTACATGATGATAATCTGCGGAATTCTTCAACATATGTTTGCACTGTTCTGCTTTCTTGTTTGCAATCCTGATATTGTTGAAACAAGATTTGTTCATAATCTAGTGGTAAATATCTAGCTCGTAGAATTCGTCTCATCTTTGCCCATGTTTGTACCATCCCTTTTCTTTGTCGCGTTCGTGTGAGTTGCATTTGCTCCCACCAAGCAGAGGCTCCTCCCATTAATCTGTAAGCAACCAATTTTACCTTCTTATCTTTAGGGATTTCCATGTAGTCGAAGAACCTTTCAACTACTGCCAGCCAATCAAGAAACCCCTCTATTTGCAACTGACCATTGAAACTGGGTAAATCCATTTTCATACAGAAAGTTTGCGGTTCTCGTCCTCCTATATTGCGTTGTCCCTGGCGATTGTGTTGAAACATGTGTTTGACATATTCCTCATCATCACTCAGTTCATCCTCGTAGGCTAATTACCTACGTGGAAGTGGATGGTGTTCACGAGCAGGAACAATCCTTTCTCTGTAATTTTTGCCTTCATGTTGCAGATTATTTCCTGTTGTTAGCCTAGCAAGGGTTGCTTATATGGCTTGTAACGCTTGCTGGGTCTCATGCTGGAAGTTCCTGAATTCAGTTTGTGTGATCATGCCCTCTTCATGTTTGCCGTCATAAAGGGCTTCGTTTTCACTTCGTGTGTTTGCCATCTGAACAAGTTAAACCTGCTCTGATAGCAACTGACGTAGCAGAAGCTTATTAAGTAAAAGGAACACCGTCCCTTTGTAGGTAATTGCTTGAGTCCACGAGCAGGAAATAGGTTTCTCAAATCCACGAGTAAGAGATTGAAGTTCTGAATGAAATTCTCATTTCAATTAAAATTTTAAGTCTTGTAACGAGGATTGGTTGCTTGTATTTATAGCTGCCAATTCTAATTCCAATCAGAACGTACTTACAGAGATAATTAATAAAGATATACAATATTCCTACTTAAAAACGTAAACTAGAGTTCTAACTTGGAAACAATAATATCAGTAACAAAGGGGCTCTTAAATAATGGAATCTATGTGCACTAAGGAAAAAAGCAGTAGTGGTAGAGTGTGCTTCTAACTCTGAAGCTTGAATCCTGACGTGTTTATCCTTGTTGGCCTAGGATTTCATTTGGTCTAGAATTCCTTCATTATGTTGTTCTACATCACTTATATACACCTAGGGGTGTAGGGAGATGATTATTCTTGAATTTTAACATTTTATGTTAAAAGTCATAAGAATAAACAAACAAAGTCTTATAACCTAACATGAAGCTTATAATGATTTTCAGTTCTATACTTAAACTTGGAATGATGTTAGACCTATATATACTTGAACTCAACACGTGACTGAGCCTACGGATATTGGGTCTGGTAGCTTGTCAGACCTGCATGTACTTGGGCTCGATGCGTGGTGGAACCCAAGGATGTTGGGTCTGGCATCTCATCAAACTCATATGTATTTGGGCTCAACATATAGCTGAACACAAGGATATGAGGTCTGACAGCTCACTAAATCTACATGTACTTAAGCTTGATGAATAACAGAACCTAAAGATATTGAGTTTAACAATTTACCAAACACATATATACTTGGGCTTATTGTATAGCTAGACACAAGGATGTTAGGTCTAGCTGCTCCCCAAACCCATATGTATTTGGGCTCAACGCGTAGTGGAAGCTATGGGTGTTGGGTCTAGCAGCTCGTCAGACCTACATGTACTTGGACCCGACACGTAGCTGAACATTAAAATGCTAGGTTTCACAACTCATCAGACTTATATGTATATGAGCTCAATAGGAAGTTGAACTCAAGAATATTGGGTTAGGAAACAAACCACACTCATGTCATCTAGGCTTGTCATTATACTTACCTTATATATGTTGGGTTATGAGATGTCTTTGACCCTTTTAAACATGAATTTTAGATTAAAATAAAATATTTTGATTCATCAAAAATATTTTGTCATTATACTCAAAATTTGATTTTAATTTATTTTTGTGTTAAATTTTATCCACTTTTTTTTGTTGCTTTTTGTTTTTTATGCTTCCTTTTTTTTATTATCTTTTTTCTTTCTTTTAAATTTCATCCCTTCGTGTTTTTTGATTGAGAAAAATGCATATTTATATTATACAAATATATTTATGGAATATTTAGATTTTTTTAATACAGTGTTATATATATATAATATTTATTATTTTATATTTTAATAATTTCACACACACATGCACACACTTCAAATATATATACTAGTTAATTTATTTTCTATTCAATAATAAATAATTGTTAGATATTAATATCCATATAGATAAATAATTTTATCCTTTAATATTAGAAATGATAATTTAATTCGAACTCGATGGATATCGACACAAATATATCAATATTTTTTTATGGTTACCTTACTTAATAGATAATAAATAAGATATAGATATAATCAAAACCAAACCGAAATCTACCCAAACTTAACATGAAATGTGTGTATTAATTTTAATGGTTTGTATTGGTTTTTTAACCTTTTTTTTTTGTACCTTTTTTACTTTAATAAATTATTAAAATTATACGGAGTTAATAACTAGAGTCTTAATTTTTCTTAAAATATTTGCATTGCCTCGACTTTTATGTATAATGAAAACAAGTTCATGTAAACCCGTAGCGTGGGCCACCCATATAATCAACTTTAATGAAATTGATTTTATTATATAATAATCACAACACAAGTGGTGGCTTTTGTCTTAAAAAAAACAAATAAATAACTAGAGATGGAAAATAGAAGGGATGGGAGGAAAAAGATGAATCTTTTAACGAGATTCTCCTAGTATCACGGTTAAATTATAAATTTTAAATATTAGATGAATTCAAGTTGGTTTTATTAACCTTTTTTTTTTCTTTGCATTTTAATTTTATCGTTTTATATTATTAAAATTATTAAAATTTATTAATTTCAATCAAGTTAATGACCCGACTTTTATTTTTTTTATTTATAATAAAAAAATTTATGTTGGCCTGCCATCCATGTAGCAAGCTTTCAGAAATTGATTCGATTACATAAAACCCACAACACAAGTGGTGTCACAACACTAGTCGTGGTTTTTGTCTTCAAAAAAAAAAAAACAAATAAAATAATTAGAGATGGAAAATAGGAGTGATGGAAGGAAGAGGTGAATGAAACAAAACTCTTCCTCTTCAACACAATCTCTCTCCCACCACCCTTTCCTTAATTCAAATTCCTTAATTCAAAACAATGGTCTCTCCCAATCCCACCTCTTCTTCTTCTATCCACTATTTCTATATATTCTAGGGTTTCGATTTCTTTCAAAACCCAGAATTAAAAATCAGGTATTTCTCTTCTCTCGCTCTCTATCGATCGATTTGAATTTGGTCCTCTCGGTCTCTTTTTTGTTTTGATCGTTACTGTATGCATGTTAAATTGATTTCCCTTTTAATTTCTCTGATTATTTTATTTTTGTTGATAATTTATTTTTCAAGCCTCCGATTTTCGTAATTCGTTTGGTAATATTATGACTTTTAGTGTTAGGATACCTCCTCTGATCGTAAATTGAAACTGGGTTTTTTTTGGGGAAAATTAGGGTTTTGGCTCTAAAAGAGGGATTTTTTTCAGTAACATTATTGTAAATAAATTAGGGTTGCTCGTTGTAGCTTGATATTGACTATTTGGTTACAAATTTGCCTTTCTTTTTACGTAGAATTTTAAGTGAATGTTGTTAGATTGTGAATTTTGTTGGTTTGTTAACCGTTTGATGTTTCGTTGTTGTTCATAAAATAAATTGTGGTTTTGTGTTAGGATGGGTAGTGAGATATATGATTTGTGTGTTGAGATTTTGCAGATAGTGGTATTGGGAATTTGGAATTAAGTTTTTGGAAATATGACGATGAATGAGCGGAAGACTATTGATCTTGAACAAGGATGGGATTTTATGCAGAAGGGAATTACTAAGCTGAAGAACATCCTAGAAGGGTTGTCTGAGCCACAGTTCAGCTCCGAGGACTACATGATGCTATACACGTAAACACTTCTGTGCCACATTTTGTCTATGATGATTTTTACATGTGTTTGAATTAGCATATGCTTGACTTGATTTGTTGTTGTTGTTGATGATGATGTTTTTATTTCCTTTTTTTTTTTTTTTTGTAGAACCATTTACAACATGTGTACGCAGAAGCCCCCTCATGATTATTCCCAACAGCTATATGACAAGTACCGGGAGTCTTTTGAAGAATACATTACTTCAACGGTGAGGAACATATAAATCAAGTTTGCATAATCATGTCTGGTACATACATTTTTTTGTCATGTTTAGAGTCACATGTACTCTCGCCAACAAGAAATGTCAACTCGTTTCCATTATCTGCATCTTGACCAAGAAATTATATGTTTAGTTACTACTGCATTGACAAATTTGTCCTTGTAATGGATGGTTATACTTTCAAGTCAAGGATCTGTAGCTTGGGGGTTGAGAAACTGCTATTTATGGTTTTTAATGGATGGTTTTGAAGGAAACATTTATTTTTAAATGCTAGTTTTGTCTACCAATTATTGATAGCATCCCCTATCACTGGAGTAGAAAGCCTAAGGTAAGGCTATTGTTTAACTTCTTGTAACTGTTTGATACATGTTGGTGAATGAATGGTGTATTTTATGTCATGTCAATCCATGCCAAGTGATGTGATTGGAAAACATACCTGTTTCTTGAAACCTGGCTGTTTTTCATGATCATGGAACTGGAAAAATGCAGGTGAGGCAGTGGCTCAGAAATGAGGCATCTTATATTCAATCCCCCTGGTTACTTGTACATTTGGGTTGAGTGATCGCATGCATTCATGTGAATCAGTTTTGGATTGGATTCAAAGTGATTCAGGTTAATGTATACCCTTACTTTGACAAGGTCTTCTCAACTTTCTATCCTTTTTCCAATAAACACATGTTATGCACTGCCATCTCATTGATACTTGGAACAAAATAACCTTGTCAACTCCTTTTCAAAGGAGATGGAGGGAGATAGGTTGGGTGAGGGAGACATCTTATGCACATGTTAAACATCATGGTGCTGCTCCCCTTCTATTTGTTCGCTACCCTCTGTTTCAAATATAAGATTCCTTCATATGAGTTTACTGGAAGTTGATGGAACTTTGTTTACAAGAAGAAAAAATCCTCTTAAACCTCTGTTAACATCATCGTTTCTTTTTACTTCAACCCAATATATGTAGATATGTTTCTGATTGGTCTTAGTTTTCATTTGTCTCCATTAAAAATGCAATGTTCTGCTGTGTTTTTTCTATCGAGCACTTCTCAATTTGTTGCCAATTATCTGTTTTCTGATGCAGGTATTGCCATCCTTAAGGGAGAAGCATGATGAGTTTATGTTACGAGAGCTAGTTAAAAGGTGGGCAAACCATAAAGTCATGGTTAGGTGGCTTTCTCGTTTCTTCCATTACCTTGATCGCTATTTTATTGCCCGAAGGTCACTTCCACCCCTTAATGAAGTTGGACTTGCTTGTTTCCGCAATCAGGTATGTCATGGCTGATTACCTGACTCATGTGCTGTCTTATATTCTGTCTGTGTTCTGCGTTTGTGATGGAACTTTTTTTTCCTTCCATTGCTTCTTGAACCATTGTCCCAATTGAAACTCCACTATCTGTTTGCTAACACAACTATTCCCTTGCAAGAAGATACATCATAATGTAATATAATGGAATGTCTTTTGATTCCAGGTGTACCAAGAGCTGAATGTGAAAGTGAGGGATGCTGTAATTTCTCTGGTAGGGTCATATTCTTTCTCCTAAATGGATGGTTTTCTGTTTCTTAACACATGGAAGAAATAGTTAAACATGATTGTCCTTGAACAGATTGATCAAGAGCGTGAAGGAGAGCAGATTGACCGAGCTTTATTGAAGAATGTCTTAGATATATTTGTTGAAATCGGAATGGGGCAGATGGATTATTATGAAAATGATTTTGAAGCAGCGATGCTTAAAGATACAGCTGCTTATTATTCTCGGAAAGCATCAAACTGGATCCTAGATGATTCATGTCCAGATTACATGTTAAAGGTAAACTGGATATATTCTGTTAATGAGTCAAAAAGAATTTTTGCCCTCGTGAAATGGTTTTTAATGCAAATAGTTTCTAATGCATCTTGTTGGTGATTCCAGGCTGAGGAGTGTCTAATGAGGGAGAAAGATAGGGTTTCTCATTACTTGCATTCCAGTAGTGAGCCAAAATTGCTGGAGGTTTGTGGCTGATTCTATGCTGTAACTCTTTGTTTTAGTTGCTCATTAGTGGTGGTTATTCACACAAAATACTAGAAAACCTTGTAAAATGGGATATCCCAGTTCAGGTACTGGTTCAAACAGCTGCATTGCCTGGTTTGAGGCCTAACTCAAGGTTTTACCCTTGTTTTTATTCTCTCTGTTATTTTGTTGTTGTGTCAGAAGTCATGTGTTCTTCTCTGCAGAAAGTTCAACATGAGGAGTTGTCTGTATATGCCAACCAGCTGCTTGAAAAAGAGCACTCTGGATGTCATGCACTGCTTAGAGATGACAAGGTTTTTATCATATATTCATTAGTTAACCATTTTTTCTGCTCATTGTAAATTAACTAACAGTCGTTGTGTTCTTGCTTTGTTTCATGCTGTTTTAGGTGGAGGATTTATCAAGAATGTTCAGGCTCTTTTCTAAAATACCTTGGGGGTTAGATCCTGTTTCTGGTATATTTAAGCAGGTTGGTAGGTTTAATAATTTATTGGCCATGGGGAATCTGAGATAAGCATTTTGTTGGTTCTATCTTTTCTTCTTGTTTTTTCCACCTTCATTTTTCTATGTTCTGAGATAGTTTCTGTTCCATAACACAGCATGTCACTGCTGAAGGTACAGCTTTGGTCAAACAGGCTGAAGATGCAGCAAGCAGCAAGAAGGTCGGTCCTATGGCTATTCTAAACTTTGGAATTTATGTAATTTAACTCCTGGGAAAATTCTTTCCTCATATTTGCATTTTATTGCCCCTCCCATCAAGCAAAAACTAGAGTTTTTCTCTTAGATCTGTTCAATTTTTGTGCAATTTTCTGTGTAAGATTGTTTGGTTATGCACTGTTTAGTAATCTTTGAAACCACTTTCATAAATCCCTTCCACTAAAAGTATTGTGATTGTGTATAAACTTTTAGATTTCATTTGTTGAGCAGTTTTCTCTATAATAATGATGATAATGAGGATGGTAAGATATACTTGGTGTGCAGGTTATGTGAAATGTTGTTGTCAATAATTTGGCGTCCCTTTTTTGCTTAACTTTGATTTGAAATTGATTTTAATTCACCACCGTCCTGCTTACCTTATGGGGTATATGACCCTTTTCTGTTGCATTCATGAATAAAGCAAATTCAATTTCCAAAAATCAGTGAAAGCCTTGTTTAATATCAGAATCCAATTCCATCATCTATCCAACCCGGCAACCCACTGGCCCAAACTCATCAGCTCCCAAGACAAAATGGTGCTTGCTTTTGCACCAGTTGTAGTTTGCTAAGAACACTTTAGCAACTTTATTATTTTTGAAATATTTTATTCTCTATCCATGACAATGATAAACGTCATTCTTTAAAAGAAGAGCAAGGGTAGTCAAATATCCTTAGCAAGCTTGAGATTCTAAAGCTCTTGTGCACAGCATCCATAAATTACGTACCCTAGTCATAGATCCTTGGATGCTTGTTGAGTATCAGATTTATCCTGGCATATCATCCTTGGAAGATTGCTTGCTAATCTTGGGTCTTTGCTGGTTCTTCTTGTCTTTACAATTTGTGAGAAAGTAGGAATACAGACCATAAAAAACTGAAATGAATGACATATCAGAACTATATTGGTATCTCTGCCACTGAGTATTGCTGAATAGTCCTGATGGTAGCCCTAAGCTTATCATAGATAAATTTTTCAGTCCCCGCTACTTGAGGAGTTGAAGGGTATTTATGAGATGATTTTAGGCTAATAAATCAGTCAAACACTTGTGGTTGTGGTCTGCTCCTAAGTTGAGATTTTTCTGATGATTGGTACAGCAGAGCTCTATTTTTGCATTAATAACGAGCTCTTCATAAAATTGGTTGCATGATACATTACTCTCACCAACATGCATGGTATATTTGTGAATGCTCTTTTTTTATTCATGTTATTCTAATGCCAGCTTTTTTGTTACTTTTTTTTTATATAAAAAAAGGCAGATAAAAAGGACGTGGTTGGCTTGCAGGAACAGGCAAGTCTCCATTTTTAAATCCATATAGTGACTGACTGTTGAAATAAGTGGAAGCTGATTTTGGTGGCCTTCAGGTTTTTGTCAGGAAGGTGATTGAGCTGCACGACAAATATCTGGCGTATGTCAACAATTGTTTTCAGAACCACACTCTTTTCCACAAGGTTTGTGTGGTTTATTTATACCTGACATTCAAAGGTTAAATCCTTCTTGATCTGTTGTGTCTAAAACTTGTTCTTCTCCAGGCCCTCAAGGAAGCTTTTGAGGTCTTTTGCAACAAGGGTGTTGCTGGAAGTTCAAGTGCAGAATTACTAGCAACCTTTTGTGATAACATTCTTAAGAAAGGTGGGAGTGAGAAACTGAGTGATGAGGCCATTGAGGAAACACTGGAGAAGGTCTGTTGTGCTGCCTTTGCATGGTTCTGTTGCTCATGTTATTATGTAACTTCATAATTGAATTTGTCATTGATTTATAGGTTGTGAAGCTGCTTGCTTATATTAGTGACAAAGACTTGTTTGCTGAATTTTATAGGTGAATTATGTCATCTTCTGATGAATAGATGCTTTAATCGAACATTATATGGTAAACTTTTTAACTAAAAGAGGATTATTTTTTTGTTGCATGGTTTCTGGCAGGAAAAAGCTTGCTCGACGTCTACTTTTTGATAAGAGTGCCAATGATGACCATGAGAGAAGCATTTTGACAAAGCTGAAGCAGCAATGTGGTGGGCAGTTCACCTCAAAGATGGAGGGAATGGTCAGTTGCCTTGAACCATCATTTTCTAATTCAGAAGGTTAGATTGCTATGCACATGTAAGATTGGGATGCAAATTGAGATTCTTTCTTGAATTTGATTGTCGTCTAGGTTACGGACTTGACATTAGCTCGGGAAAACCAAACCAGTTTTGAGGAGTATCTAAGCAACAACCCAAATGCAAATCCAGGAATTGACTTGACGGTTACGGTTTTGACAACTGGCTTCTGGCCTAGTTACAAGTCTTTTGATTTGAACCTTCCAGCGGAGATGGTATGCTTATTAATTTGTCTTAGTTAAAATGTTTGTTGCTTTCTGGTTGATATGTGTGGTTTTTCTTGAGGTCACGTGTCACTAACGCATGCCTTTCTCTGATTGTCTGATTGCTTCTGCTTTAGGTCAAGTGTGTTGAAGTTTTTAGAGAATTTTATCAAATAAAAACAAAGCACAGAAAACTTACCTGGATATACTCGTTGGGTACCTGTAATCTTATTGGGAAATTTGAACCAAAAACCGTGGAGTTGATTGTGACAACCTATCAGGTGTTACGTTAATGAATTTTACCGCATATGTTTTTATTTATTAATTCTGATTAGAGTGTAGAAGTGCAGGTTGTCCATAAGATTCTTTATTTCTAATGTTGATTTTTTCCCGTGTGTAATAGGCTTCTGCACTGTTGCTTTTTAACTCCTCAGATAGATTGAGTTATTCAGAGATCATGACTCAATTGAACTTGACTGATGATGATGTTGTTAGACTGCTCCACTCTTTGTCATGCGCAAAGTATAAGATTCTAAACAAAGAGCCAAATACAAAAACAATATCTCCTACTGATCACTTTGAATTCAACTCCAAATTTACTGACAAAATGAGGAGGATCAAGGTGCTGAGAGCTTCTACAATGTCCTGTCGCTGTTCTGTATCATGTGAAAGCTAATGAGCCTTCTTTGTTCAACTTGCAGATTCCTCTGCCTCCTGTAGATGAAAAGAAGAAAGTAATTGAAGATGTTGATAAGGACAGAAGGTATGCGATTGATGCATCAATTGTGCGCATCATGAAGAGCCGCAAAGTTTTGGGTCACCAGCAATTGGTTATGGAGTGTGTTGAGCAGTTGGGTCGCATGTTCAAGGTTTATATTGACATTTAGTTTCCTCTTGATGGTATGCGTTCCTTTTCTTCTCTCTATCTTAAATCACTGTTTTAATTGAAATGTGGATTTGCAGCCTGATTTCAAGGCAATTAAAAAACGGATTGAAGATCTGATTACTAGAGACTATCTTGAAAGGGACAAAGAAAACCCCAATTTGTTCAGATACTTGGCATAAAACAGCATGCTTGATCGTCCATGAATAATGACTTGGTGACCATTGTTGCTGCAAATCACACCAAAGAGCAACTGTATATGGTTGAAATAGCACGGGTGTGTATAGATGCTGCTAGTGAGTGCCTCTTTGGTGATTGATTGGAAGCAGGAGCTGGAACCCTCGCATATTTTTCCTCCAGAGCCAGGTATGAACAACTTCTATAGATTGTGTACCCACGATGGAGAAATCTAATTGCTTCCCTAATGTGATCCAATGCGCCAAGGGGACTATCATGTATCATTTACCTTGCTACATTGAGTCCAGCACATGACTTAGTTGTTTGTTTGTTAATAATTGTGCTTGCTATTCCAGTAGAAGGGGGGGAATTGTAATTTAGTTCTCTTCACTTTACATTTTGTTTGTCGGATCCAGAAACAACCAGGTGAATGGTTTGTTTTTGAACGCGAGCATCATTACCTGTGCTGTTTTATGTTTTTCACTGTATCATCTATAAGAGTAACTCCGAGTTTGCATTATTTAATTACATGGATGTGTTGGTTATCAAATATTATTAGATTGTTCATACTTGTAAAAACTTGGAACTGCTTTGACTTGCATCATTTCACTTTCTCCAAAAAAGTTGAGATCAATCTATGTATTTGAAGTCTATCCGTTTTCAAGGAGAGCTAAAAGTTGAACATCTCTCATTACATTGTCCCAGTTATTTTATTGATGGTTTCCCTTAAAAAATGGTTATCTTTGAATATTTTTTGTCAACCATAACGTTTTCCCATTTGGTGGTATGGTACAAGTGTCATCCGGCCATGATGCATATAATTGTAACTCGATTGTTTTTGTGATGCGGGTCCTTACACTGCAACTCTGCACGAGCTCTGCTAAAAACTCTCGTGAAACTGTAATTTATAGCTTTTCTTCTATATGTTTTTATAAACTGCAACCACACGCCACATCTCTTTGGGGATCCGAGTTCTAGATGATACGACAGCTCCATGGCATCATATGGTTGGTGATTCCCTAACTCTTTTTTCTTTTTTATAACTGGAATGACCGGCCAGTTTACGCTCATCTCTGATTCCCTAACTCCGAGAATCATATGTTAATTGGTCTCGACTTCTTTCACTTGATTGCACCTATTTAACACAATCCTAACTTTCTCAAATTTAGAGAATCAACTGCGTTCTCTGGTGGAATGAGTTCGTTTTCAAACTGTTTCGTTCGAACGTGTTTTACAAACATTCAGAAGCACCAATCCTCAAAAGCCAGGGATAACACGACCGGTCCCCATAGCTGAATTAATCCTCACCCTTGATTTTATTAAATAGAAAGAGCTCAAGAATTTATTTTTTCGGCCTTTACCATATAAACAACGGAGGCCTTTATGTTTTACAATCAGTGTTTGGATCGAGCCAGCTTGAAATGGCATTGTTTTTGTCTAACATAAGAGCATGGCAATCCGGTTAACCATTACGGCTCGTGTAACCGGGCAAGTCGATCGTTGCGGGGTTGCAATTGTTCCGTCCTAGAAATAGTTTATTTTAACGGAAGCAGCATGGCAGGCTAGGCTCTTCAGAGCAGCGCGCAGCTGTATTTGCTTTTGAGTCTAGATTCTTAACAATAATTATTTCTAGTTCATAGAATCTGAAGCTGTGCATCTTGCATGCTCTAATGGGAAGTTGTTTTCGACAAGATTCGTCCCCATAACGTGAAAGATGGAAATATTTGTGGTTTTGCAGTCATGCTAAGAAATGAAATGACGCTTGCAGTAGTTTGATTTGAAATGACAAGACCTCTTGTTCTATTCGATCAGACGTCAGACAAATATCTTCCGACTTTTGGCTTGCAAACACGGAATCTAGCCAAGTAAATCCCTGAAAAGTGGTTGACTCACTGCTTGGGATCATGGGATGATTGTTCGATCCTTTATGATGGAGATCAAGGCCGCCAAAGGAGTGCAGGAAGGAGCTTTGCTGTTACTGCTAACGTACGCGTTAAGGTTGGAACCGGAGACTGAAAGATGGTGAGGAGACTTTTCTCAGTTGAAGTCAGCTTGGAGGACAAGAGAATTCACGCGGTTCAGTCACGAATGATGTGCGACACTGAGAATCGATGAATGTGCGTGAAGCAAGCATAGATTTTGGAATTTGGACACAACAGGGTCCCAAAATGGACAAGTGAAAGGAGCAAAACCGACGGTTCTCTTACTCTCCCAGATCAGGAAGCAAACACTAGGAAGCAATTGCGTCCTTCCATGAATTGTCTGCCTGTCCCCAACTTTAGTCCTTTTGCCATTAGTCTTGAGTTCCTATTCCTCGCCATTCTACTTATTATATTATTTTAATGACATTGACTTGCAACCTGTGGATTTCCTCATGCATTTTGGACCCCATTTTGCTGAGATCACTCTCCGCAAAAAAACCCCACTCCTAAAGAAAAAGAGTATCTTGAAAGAGGGAGGGAGGGATGATTCCAACAATCGAAAATGGTGATAGCAAGTTGTGGAATACAATAAACTTGCACGTTTGGTTGGCCATCGTGGGTTGTCGAACGTCATCATCGAAAGCTTCTTCTCTCTTCTTTCTGAAGCAGATGATTTCTTCTGGCAAAGAGAATTTCTACGCGGTCCTCCTTGCTCAACTATGAAATCTTGCTGTTTAATACATCCTCTCCAGTTCTATCTGATATGATCAAAGCTGGAGCCATCTGCTGCCCGGAAACTCTCAGCTAAATGATGTGTTTTTTTTAAAATTGCTGGCTGGAAGAGAAATTTTATTTCCATTTTAGAGTTACAAGAGGCTTTACTTGATTGTCTTGCTTTATTCCTGAATAAGAGGAACAAGGAACATTTGCTATAGACAGAGGGCTCAATAAGACTTAGCTTTCCATGACCATGAAAGTTTTGCAGGTTCTTTGAACCAATGTTTGCTTTCCATTGCCCGTGATAGCTAGGTCGAAGTAACTAGGATTCTTGGTGTGAAAACTGAGAATAAAAGCTGGAAAGGTTCATGTTATGATCCCAATCCAAACTTATGAGCGGTGCAGTGTATTTTGGATTTGCATTTTCAGCTTCAATCATACTTCTTAAGAATACAATGAGATACTGATTTTATTCCCCTGGCCTGGGGGATCGATGGAAGTGGAGATGATCATTCCATCACTTATTTGTTAACATGGTCAGAATTTCTCACGTTTCTTTCTTCTTTCTCTCCTTTTCTCCCCACTAAATTGATCGCATCATCTTTCATTTGCTAGCTGTTCTCCCTGATTAAGTTCAAACAAGACATGATTGCTGTATAAGCTTGTAACGGTGGATAGTTAGTATATAATATTCCACTTTGCTGATTGCACCAGCAATTTTTCCAGGCTGTCTTTCTTGCCATCGAGTAAAAGTTTCCTACGGAATTGATTGCATCAGCTTTCCTTTGCTTCTTGTTATGATTGAGTTCAACACAAGACATGATTCACTTCAAAAAGCTCATTTATAATGGGCTCAGGGGAAGCGATTTTTTTAAATATTCTACTCTGCAGGTTCCACCATCACTTTCCTTGGAAATGCGGTTCTAAATTTGCTGAACGTTTTCTTCTTTTTTGTTTTATTATGAATCTTGAGATTTCTGCCAATTATTTTTGTTTTACCTAACACCTTATGTCATGCATGCTGGGAATTTCTGCTTGTTGTCACTTCAACTTAGAATCACCAGAAGCCCAATTACTAGTTGGTTGCTTAGTGCTCTACCCTCACACCAATAATATATTAACAACTTAACAGTATGCATTACAGTATACATGTGGGCTCTCCTCTTTCCTACCACTAAGAAAATGCTTTCCTCCCCTTAAACAATTGAAGACCAACGATTTTGTCCCTTTTGTGTTTTGATTCTTGCAGAAATATGGAGTGGCAGTGTGGTTAGGTTCTCCCCGCATGATTGCTGGTTTCTTTCCCTATTAGGAATCTGATACGGGGAATAGTAAAAGTGACATCTTTTTTCTGTTTTGATTCTTGTTTTCATTAATTCCTACTTGCTGCAAGAGCCGGAGCCAGGATTTTCTTAGTGAAAGGATAAATTATTAATAAATATTTGATATTATGTATTATGTAACTATATATTATATTAAGAAATTAATTTTAAATATATGTACTAACTCATATAAAACAAAATTAATTTCAAAATACAAAAATACTTACGTTATAATTGTTTTTTTCGAGTTTTATATTCTAAAACCGCTTCATAATAACTTTATTATCAATTTCATCAAAGATATTTTTCTTAATATATATAATCAAACTGTCATTCATCTATTTTTAGTTTAGGGTGGGTTCAATGTTTGTGTTTTCTAAATCTTTCAAGGTTTAATGAAGTTCTTGATAATAATTTTATACTGACATATGGTAGAGAGTAGCTAAAATTATAACTTAAAAGGATTGTTATGGTAAATTGATGTTGTTATTGTTAACTTATTGTTTTCTACAGGTGTGTTAAACATAAATGCTAAATATTTTTTTAATCTCTCTATTATGTTCTTAATTTTTTGAGTTTTTCTTTACTTCATTTTTAATCACTAGTAAGTTCATCGTTATCCATTTTCAATATGAAATTCATAGTAAAATACGTATTAATTCATTAAAACTAATTTCAATTCATATCCATATACATATAATATTATTCATACACATATTAATTCAACAAACTTTTAAATTATTATAAACCCTAACATTTTCAATAACTAATTATAAGAGAATAAAACTAAAATTAAACAATGAAACAAATAGAAAAGATGAAGAAAACTTACTTAAAAAGCATAAAGTATAAGATGTTATTTACTTAACTAATTAATAGCTTAGGATTCGAGATAAATTTTGCCAAAGAAAAAGAGGCAAGAGTAGTAGCTAGAAAGAAAGGAGAAAGGCTCTTAGTTAATTAATAAAAAAAAAAAATAGTGAAATATGATACCCATATATATTATATATTGTATTATGTTGTAGTTAAGAATAGTTAACTTGGATTAATTAGTAGCTAGTAAAGAAAACTAAACATGTTAAGATATTATTAATAGTATTTTGAAAAAAAATATTTAAAAGGACAATTGTATATTTTAATATAAAAAATATGTTGAAAAAAATAAATAAAGGAATAATTGCCCCCTTTTAACATCATGTGGCTCCGCCACTGCTGCTGCTGCTGCTTACTAAACGCACTGGACAAGAAATGCTTTGGAAACACAAGACCCCACCGCCTTGTATTAATTGATGAGCAAATACAAATGAGTTTGCATAAGAATAGTGCATCCCATCAACTTGTGATTTGACCTTACCATTCTAAATAGAAACATAAACGACATTTTATACAAAATCTAAATATTGAGCTCCCCAAGGCGGGCGTGTGTGGCCAAGTAGGGGCCTTGTTAAGTAGGTTTCTTGCTTTCAACTTTGGCAAATTCCAGGGTTTTCTTGCCTTGCAACTTGCTAGTCACATAGTGTTTACTGTACTCTCCATGATTGTATGTCCTAAACTTGCATGGATTGTTCTCATCCACCAGTTCTGGAATTGGCCCAAGCTCTATTTCATAGCTAGGGGCATAAAATGTGACGATAGAGAGCCTGTCTTTTTCCTTGTGAGTCACTGCTCTGTGTTCCACACTCTTGTATTTTCCATTTGTTAGAACCTGTGCATGCAGAAAAATTAGTGAATTCTACAACATCGATTCATGGTAAGATGGAAAAAGGAAAGCCCGTGATTTCCTTACTTCTAAAGTGTCGCCAATGTTTATGACAAATGCATTTGGAGCAGGCTGAACAGGCATCCATTTGTTGTCTTTAAGGATTTGGAGTCCTACTGAACCACCCTTCCCTTGCTGCAACACTGTAAGGGCACTTCCATCTGAATGTGGACTGAGACCTAAAACAAGGTCCGGTCTTGCACATGGCGGGTAGTAGTTCATCCTTATGGCTTGCACAGCCACCCCAAACATCTCTTCAAAAAAATCTGCTCTCAGGTTTAGTGTCATGGCTATATACTCAAGTAGATGCTGACACAGCTTCCTCACTTCTCCTGAATAGACCTCTACAGTTTCACTGATGCAAGAATTGCACGACGCATTATAACTAAATTGAAGACTTGCCCGCTTAAAATTCTGGAGGAAATAGAAATTGTGTTTTATACTGTTACCTGAACTTGAGTGGCTTTGCTGGCCATAGTTTTGGGACCCTTATAAAGTGGGGCTCAAGCCCAAGAGCAAACATGTTGCACCAGTCCAGCTTCTGGTCCTCAGAGAACACAAAGGCCTGTCCATATCCCTGAACAGTCCCCGGCAACATGGGATACTTCTGCTTCTCCTCTAAAGGCAGAACGAAGAAATCCCCGGCAACCTTCTCTATACTCTCCAGCAAACTCAGATCAATCCCGTGGTTAATCACCTGATAAAAACAAGAAAGCAATATAAACTTAGCCTTCGTGCTCATTCTATCCTGCACTAACAAAGAAAGAAGGGGGGAAAAGAAGTATCAACTTGTACCTGGAAAAAACCCCACTCCTCGCAAGCTCTTGTCAGCTGCAACATTTCACTCTTGTATTCATCTTTATTGCCTGTAACAAGCCTCGAGAAATCAATGATGGGAACGGTACCAGGAGGCTGTAGAGCTGTGGCTAGTGCTGGTCTTTCTGTCATGTCCCTAACAAATCTTTCAGGGATTGTTGCTGGCCTGGCCTTCCTCAGTTCTTGAACATCATCAATATGACCAACGTTAATTGGAGAAATGGGAACAGGAGCCATGGAAACAGAATTTGGAAATGTGTCAAAAAATTTGTGAAAGCTAAGGAAGAAGCTTTACCTGATAGCTTCAAGCTCAGACAACTCTGCAATTTATAGAAGGAGAAAGTGCAGTTTGCATTGTTAATGCCCAGTGGGCTGCTGTGCGTGGACCCGTGTCATGCACTTTATAATATCACCTTCCACGGCACAGCTAAATTCTTGTGTGAATCCAGAGTCTGTGTCAAAAATTATTATTTGCTAGTCCTCCTCAAAATAGAAACTTTTCGAGTTAAATGCCCAAATTAAGCCATTGGTAGGGATGAGTTTACCTTCCAATTAAAGACCGGACAGCCTGCTATTACTACAGACTTAACGTGCACGCTCTTTATGGAAAGTGCAAGGACATTCACCATCTCAATGTCTTCATCAAAATTATGGATAAATTGGAATATTAGCCTGCAAAATAAAAACAAATGTTGAATTAACATGTCAGCAATAAGTTTGTGATGAAATAAAACGTATTTGGATGATGCGGTTCTAAACTATGATAGTTAGTTAGATGTTATGATTGAGAATAATGACCGGTTTGTAATAGTCAGTTAAATCGGTTAATCAATTCATAAAAAAAATTATAAAACTGCTAAAATCAAGGTCTTGATGAGAGATTTTGTGAAGCATTTAACGGACATGAAGCGGTGTATACCTAGACAGGAGGAAGGATAATTTGTTTAGCCATTAAATTACTTAAGATCCTTTCACGTGAAACTTGCTAAAAGCTCTTGTATTCCTTCCTTTGACAGCTTGTTTTATTATGCGATGAGGGGGGTTTTGTCACCATTGCGTGAGTCTCATGTGATTATTTAAAAATTATGCCCATTTATAAGAGCTTGTTTGACTAATGATATAATAACAATTACTTTTTAAATAATTTTTCGTGTTAAAATATATGATAATGATTTTTTTTATTTTTTAAAAATTATTTTGATATCAACGCATCATAATAATTTAAAAATATTAAAAACATATTAATTTAAAGTAAATAAAAAATAAATAATTTTTTATTTTTTTTAAATACACTTTTAAAATAATAAAGAAACAAATTATTAACGGAGCGGTAAAGATGGAGATAAAAAAACAGTATCAAGAATGGACTGGAGACCTAATTTATATACTGAGGAGCTGATGCAGCGGGGGGGCCTCCTCCTAAATCATGCATGGTGTTGATGTCATCATGCATTTGTCCTCCACTTCTTCTTCCCTTCCTCTTCGTCCCTGTGTTTGAAGCCTCTGATCTAGCCACCTCCCGGGCCCTTGAGGATTATACTATTCAGCCATGGCTACCATGGAAGGTTACCACCGGACCACTAGCTAGTGCTTGTCTACGATCCTCGAGCCTTTTCTTGAGGTCTTGTTAGCCCACTCCTTCACTTTCGAACAAGTTATTTCTGATCATGATATAATGCATTATTGCTGATTATAAATAAATACATATAATATAATATATAGGCATACATGGATGATTATAAAATACACATCTTAGGTCGGCTACTAATATAATTTTATATTAGCATACTTGTCATGACTATTTCAACAAATTAATTTGGAATTTTTTTTGTTCAATATGATAGATGTTTACTTACGTGTTCAATTACACTATTTCCAAGCTTTTGTACATTTAAATTGCGTTTAAAAACATAAACCAACTCATGTTTCTAACATATTTAATTTTTTTTGTGAAAAAATAATTTTTATATATATTTTAGATTATTTTAATGCATTAATCTTAAAAAAATAATAAAAATAAAAAAAAATATTATTTTAATATATTTCAACGTGACAAATATTTTTAAAAATAACCATAACCACATTTTCAAATAAATTTTTTTTGACATAACTGGGCATATACTGTGTAAAGTTTTGTTCTGATTGCCTAAACAGATTCATTCACATCTTATTATTTGTAAAGAGTTGTTTTATTTTATTTCTAAGTATTTTACATGATTGTGGATCAACCCGATACTGTTTTTCCATTAAAAAAAAAAAAGGCAGAAAGATACCATTAGACTTGACTATAAATTACCATTAAAAAATTTGGCTTTTTCTAGAGAAAAAAATCATTATAAAAAAAGTTAAATGCTATGAAAAAAGCACAGAAGCTTTTTTTATAAAATAGAGTGATTTGTTGCCCTTTTTTTCTATATTATTTTTTTTTACATGTAATTTTTTTTATTATGATTTTTCTTAAAATTAGTTTTGTCGATTATATTTTTTTAATATTAAAATAATTGAAAATTTAAATTTATAATTTTTTTCTTTTTATTTTAACTTTCTATGATATTAATGTGGTTTGCGGGTTTGTAGATGTAGCCCAGGTTGTCTCGATTTATGGATGTGATGTGTTTTTTTAATTGAATTTTACTCTTTTATAGTCTATTTTTTATATATATATTATTAAAAATATAGTTTTAGAAAAAAAAATCATGTTATTAAATTTTATGAAATAATAAAAATTATAGTCTTTTGTTTTAATTAGTAACACGTTTTTTTAAGTAAAAACTCCATCATAATGTCAAAAGCAAGTATTAAACAAAAGAAAAAAAAATATCTTCATATTTTTATGTGGCTATATGAAAACATATCATCAAATAATTAAATTAATCAAAATCATATAGAAAATAAACAACCAAAAGACTATTATATTTTCATTGAATATTAATGTGCAATATTTTATAATTCAATGTGTGTATTAGACTCATGACTCGAGTCATGGGTTTGATATATTTACTTGGGTTAAGTCAAGTTATTTTTTTGTGTCTTTTTTAATTGATTTTATCCTTTAACATTAGATTAATTGGGAATTGAGTTTTATAATTTATTTTAATTTGCTTTATATGAAGTTATCTCAATTTTATTACATGTATCACGAGTTTGGTAAGTTAACATGGATTGACTATGGTTTTTTTTTTTGTCTTTTTTAATTTATTTTTTTTCAATTTTATTCTTCAACATTATATTGATTGAAAATTAGACTTCATAATTTTTTTTTATTTCTTAATATAGAGTTACCATAATCTCATGACAATGGTTGTAGATGTGGCAAGTTAACATTGGTCGACCAAGATTGATCTAATAAGTTGTCTTCTTGATATTAAAAAATAAAGATGTCTTCTTGAATTTTTTTTGAGTCATTATATTTTTACAAGTCATTTAAATTATCTTTATACTCTCTAAATTGACTGGTCATATTGGCCCAACCCCATATTATGTTTTTTACTAAAAAAAATAGTAAAAAAATCTGAATATATGTTTATGTTCAAAAAAAATTGATCCAATTTGCAACATAGCATGGGTCGATGATCTAGTTCACTTGATATGTTAAAATTTGTTGAGGTAAAAAACCTTAGCTATACACATTAACACATACTAAAAAGTCATGGCATTTCATTGTAGTAGTGAATAATGAAATGCCAAGGTCTTTTTAACTTTTGTCCTCAATTTTTTTAGGATTATTTTTTTAATTTTATCCTTTAACATTAAGTTTATTGGATATTGTAGTTTATCGTTTATTTTGATTTGCTTTCTATGAAGTTATCTCGTCTCATAATCTAATTCGTGAGTTTTGCAAATTAGTCATGTTGACTTGGGTCTTTTTTTGTCCTTTTTAATTAAATTTTTTTTCAACTTCATCCTTCAATATTGGATTGATCGGGAATTGGACTTCATAATTTTTTTTATTTGTTTTTTTATGGATTTATCACGATCTCATGATCCAGGTCGCAAATTTTGTAGGTTAGCTAGGTTAACTTAAGGTTTTTTTTATCCTTTTTAATTAAATATTTCTTTTCTGCTTTCTATATAGTTATCTTGGTCTTCTGGCTTGTTTTTGGCAAGTTGTCATTTTTTGTCCTTTTTTATTTTTACTTTCTATTTAATCCTTCAATATTGGGTAGATTAAAAATTTGACTTAATAATTTATTTATTTTCAATCTATTTTCTATATAGTTATTTTGGTCTCCTGGCTTGTTTTTGGCAAGGTGTTATTTTTTATCCTTTTTTATTTTTATTTTATATTTAATCCTTTAACATTGGGTTGATTGAAGATTGAACTTCATAAGTTTTTTTTTTTTTTTACTTTTTATGGGGGGTTATCACAGTCTTATGACCCAGGTCGTAAGTTAGGTTAGTTGACTCAAGTTTTTTTATCTTTCTTTTTAAGTGAACTTTTCATCCTTCAACTTTGAATTTATTGAAGATTAAACTTTATAAGTTTTTTTTTTATTTGCTTTCTATAGGGTTATCACAGTCTTATGACTTGGGTCGTGGGTTAGGTCAGTTGACTCGAGTTTTTTTATCCTTTTTTTTAGGTGAATCTTTTTTCAATTTCATCTTTTAATATTGGATTGATTGAAAATTAAGTTTCATAAGTTTTTTTTTTTATTTGCTTTCTATGGGGTTATCATAGTCTTTTGACTCGGGTCGCGGGTTAGGTCAATTGACTCTAGTTTTTTATTCTTTTTTTAGTTGAATCTTTTTTTAATTTCATCCTTTAATATCGGGTTGATTAAGAATTAAATTTTATAATTAATTTTTTAGTTTGTGTTTTATAAGGTTATTTCAATCTTATGATCTCAGTTACAAGTTTAGTTGATTGATTTAAGTTGACATATGTGGCTTTTAGTGTCTTTTTTAATTGATTTTTTTTTTTTAAATATCCTTTAACATTTGGTTGATTGGAAATTAAACTTTATAATTTATTTCGAGTTGCTTTTTATAGAGATATAGGTTAACCTAAGTTGACTCCATTTATCTTTTAGTTGTGTTTTATTTTTAATTTCATTAATCAATATTAGATTGATAAAGAATTGAGCTTAGTAGAAAAAATAATTAATTTGTTCTCTATAGGTTTATCAGGGTTTCATGATTTAGATAACATATTTAACAAATTAATTTGAGTTGATCTAATATTGTAATATATTGTCGTTTAAATATTTTTTTTAAAAAGATATTATTTTAATTTTTTTTAGTCAAATTATATTCTTACAAGTGGTCTATGCTAACTAAATCACATCATGTTAATTTCTATATGATTTAAATTTTTTATACTAAAAAAAACATATTAACAATGCTTAAAAAATTTTATTTGTCCAGAATTTTTTGATCCAGCCAATAAGATAACATGGTTAATGATTTAGTGTGTGTTTTGTCATGATCCAATTTTGACTTTCTTCCTCCCTCAATTTTTTAACTGAAGCAACAATTCTCTCTATCTCACAAACCAAAACTCCCTCCCTCCCTCCCTCCCTCATCTACTGTCAAAAGCCGCGGCTACGGAAAAAAAACTTCACCTAAAAACAAGGCAGCAACCACCACGCCAGCTCTTCCAAGCGGCAGCCTACACCATTTTAGTCTCCTCTCCATTGTTTATCCATCGATCTCTTTTTTATCCGAAAATGACCCAGCAACACCTTTCTTCGCTTAATTGTTTCAGCCCAACCAGCCTTCACGACAGTCTGCCGACACCAACACCAAGAGTCGCACCAGCCCTTCACCGGCACCGGGAGTCACGCGACCACACGCTCTTCTTACTCCATCTCATATGCTGCCATCTTTTCCTCTCAAAACGATAGCAGATCTGTGAAGATAGGTGGGGATTAAATCGATTTTGTTGCGTGGATTTTTCTGATTTTTACAGGTAATATTGATTCTCATCGCCAGCACAGACACGAAAAGAAAAGGAGAAGCTACTCGATTTGCTGTGCCACACTTGATACAGGACGCCGGAGCATCATTCCATGCACCATCTTCAGTGGCGGCGCGTGACAAACACGCGCCTCGGGAAAACCCTTGTCGCTACAGCATATGGTTTTACTATTTAACAACACTGTTACTAGAATTGATTTTCTAGACAGAAGAGAGGAATAAAGAAGGAAAAGAAAAGTTCACCGGCGACTAACCAACCACAAGCACTTATAGATGCCACACGCCATTAATAAAAGAGAAAAATACAAAGAAAAATCAAATGAGATGACAAAAAGTCATTTTCCATCACCGGAAAATACCACGCAAGCCGCCCAAAGTTATTCTAAATGACTAAACAAATTCCACGGCTTCAGAATTTTTATTCTAAACGACACCAAACCTTTCTTAAAATGCACTATTATCGTACTTGTTATAATCTTTTTAGTGTCTGAGATTTATTTAATATGAGAAATGTGTCTTTAAAAACATTTAATAAACAATCTAATCTCAATTTACACAAAAATTGTTTAAAAAATACTGTTATTGAAGAAACAAATCATATTTGTTATAAATATTCTTCTCAGTGCAGAATTTTGTGAGTGTGTGTGTGTGTGGAGTGATTAAAACAAGACGGGGACAATTGTTTACAATTCTCTCAAGAACAACGGAAACAAGGAATCAAACCATCATAGTGAAGCGGAACGAACACCAAAAAGTTTTTTTTTTTTCTTTATCCCTTCACGGTGGGGTCCCTTGCTTTGTTGGGTTGTCAAATGGCATCAGCCGCACACGACAAATTAGATTCCAAAAAAAGCCAACCCCTACCCCCTAAAGATTCCAAAAAAAGTTAACCCGCCCGTGTCAAAGGAGGTTTTTTTCTCCCTTTGCTACCCCTTTTTTTATACATCAAGTCTGCGCGATGTTAGCTTGTTAGATATTTGTATGTTATTTTGGATTTGTGGAAAAAATTATTAAAAAATAAAATAAAAATCATATAATAAAACTATTATAATCTATAATATTTTTAAGAAAAAAAACTATAAGTTAAATTCTCAACCATATTAATATTAAAAAAAATCGACAAAGATAATTTTATAAAAAATTATAACAAAAAAAATAAAATGAAAAAAAAACCATACAGAAAAACATTGTAGCAATCTATATTGTCTTATGAGAAAATCTACAGTTGTAATTCTCAACCAGCTCAATATTAAAAATAATAAAATTGATAAAGATAATTTTTAAAAAAATCATAGCAAAAAAAATCATGTGGAGGAACATTGTACCAATCCACAGTGTTTTTTAAAAAAACTACGAAACTAAATTTTCAACCAACTCAATATAAAAAAAATTAAATCGACAAAGATAATTACGAGAAAAATTCATAAAAAACCATGTAGGGAAACACTATAGCAATCCATAATGTTTTAAAGAAAAAAATTATAAAGCTAAATTCTCAACCAGCTCAATATTAAAAAAATAAAATTGACAAAAACAATTCTGAAAAAAATAATGAAAAAAGAAGAAGATCATTTCCGGGGGGGAGAAAAAGATTGAGAAAATAAGAAAAATAAAACATGTAGGGAAAGTTAAAGCTGAATTCTCAACCAGCTTAATATTAAAAAAACATCGACAAAGATAATTTTAAAAAAAAAAAAGCATGTAGGGTAACACTATAGCAAAACAAAAATCACATAGGAAAATATTATAGCAATCTACAGTGTTTTAAAGAAAAAAACTGTGAAACAAAATTCTCAACCAGCTTAATATAAAAAAAATCAACACAGACCATTTTGAAAAAAAAAACAAGAAGAACAAAATTCATAAAAAGAAAGAAAGAAAAAACCATGTAGGAAAACATTGTAGCAATCCATAATGTTTTAAAGAAAAAAAACTACAAAACTAAATTTTCAACCAGTTTCTATATTTAAAAAAAAAATCGACAAAGATAATTTAAAAAAAAATATCAAAACAAAAGGAATAAAAAAAACAAAAAAGAAAAAAGAAAAAAACAAAAAGGAAAAAAAGAAAAACCAAACAAAACAAAATGTGAGAAAAGTTAGAATACTTTCTCAACACGTTTTAGAGAATTACTTAATAATATTAGGATGCTTTTGGCTTTTTAGTAATTTTAATTATTACAATATTAATACGTTGATATAAAAGGCTAACCCATGTTATGCACGCGTCAACATGTTATCATCCTCCACTACATCGAGGGCACGGGGGATGTATTATGATGGCCAAAATCCATCGACTATCATATCATTCAACACATTAAGTGGAGGTGTAGCAGTTGGTATGGCGGATTTGGCTTAGTTAGCGATGGTTTGACGACGATGAAAACTTTTCCTCCTCCACTTCTTTTCTCTCTTGTGCATTGATTTTCATGTCAAGCTTTTAAAAACCCAAACGTGTCCTCCAGTTTGTATTTGTTTTAAAGTTAGTCCTTATTCTTTTCATTTCTATTTGCTTTTATTTTAAGGCTTCTTGAATTTGTTTTGTTTTAATTTCTCCCTTTTGCGTTTTATTTCATATAATTGTTTTTATCCAATTTGGTCCTAATTTTTTTTATTGCTGTTTTTTTAAGCTTTGCATTGATTTTTTTTATTTTATCATTTAGAATTTAATTTAATTTTGTTTTGTTTCCAATTTTGGTCCTTATTTTTTTCTCACTTTTTTTCATTTTCTTTATTTATTTTGTTTTTTAATATTACCCCTAATTATTTTCTTTCAATTAATTTTTGTTCATGATTTAGTCCTCATTGTTTTATTTTTTATTTTTTTCAATTTTTTATGATTGAGAATTTTGCTTCATTATTTTTTTGTGTTTGTCTTCTATAATCTTGACTCGGTCCACTAGTTTCGATGATTAGCTTGATTGAAGTATGGTTTTTTTTAAAATCCTTTTTAAAAATTGATTTGTTTTTCATTTTCATCATTTGACATCGACTTATTGGACCTTGAGCTTCGTGATTTGTTTTGATATCTTTTTTGTGAGGTTATCCTTACATCATATCTTGAGTCATGGGCTGGTAAAGTTAAGCTGAGTTAACTCAAGTCTTTTTTGTTTGATCATCCGGTATTTTTTTCCCCTTTCAAGGGGACTTTTATAATTTTTTAAGACTAATATAGGTTGTCTTGAATTTTTTTTGTCTTTGCTAAGTCTGTCTCTTTTAAAATTATTTTTTTATTAGATTAAATTAATTTATTTTATCCTCCAACATTCAATTAGTCTGATATTTTCTCGGTTTTTTTGTTGCTTTATGTTAGATCTTGCTCTTTTAACAAGAATTTCTTTTTAAATGAAATTAATTTTCTTACCCTTCAACATTGAATTTGTTTTATATTAAGCTTCTTAATTGAGCCTAGATTTGAAATTTAATGGTTTATGACTTTAGAAAATTAACTTGGGCTTAGAAGGTTTGCCGAGATTTGCATGGTTTTCCCCTTTTCTTTTTTAGTTTCATCCTCGTACATTTTCTTAACCTTGTTTTTTCAATTCCTATGAGATTTTTTATTTGTTTTGAAAAAAATATGTGTTACCTAGAACTTTTTTTTAGGTTTTGTTCAATTTGATTTTTTTATGAGGATATTTTTTTAATTAAATATAAGCATTAAATGTTTTTCATCCTATGTTCCAATTATTTTTAAGACCCGGGGCGACCTGGGTCATAAGTGAACCCATTAGGTCGAGCGTTTTGAGCATTGAATGGTGTATTTTATGTTTTTCATTCTTTTGTTTTGGATTTTTATTTAACCCCGGCTTGTTGATATTTTTGCTCATTGATTTTTTTCCTCATTTTATTTTTCATCATTAGGATTTTTAGAGATTGATGTCCAACTTTTTTTTTGTTTTCTCTTTTAATGATGTGAAGCTGTTATTTTATGTTACTTTTTTAAAATACATTTACAATACTTTGTCATTATTTTCTTACACTTCAAAAAAATTAGACCGATCCACGATAAAATACGGAGAAGCTATCTAGTTTACGCTCTAACTTATGGCTCACCAAACTATTTTTCATGATTTTCCTTTATATTTCCTAGTCAAGATGCACATACTTATATTGGTGATGTTAATCATTACCATTTTATTTAATTGATCTCAAGTTTTGAATTTTTTATTAAAAAAATACAAACTTAATCATCCCACTTCTTAGTTACCACCTTAATATTTCATAAGATTTTTATATATTTTTCCTCAGCCTAATTTTCAATATTGGAGGAGAAATGCACTTTTCTCTTACTAGAGACTAGCAACAATAGTTATATATTAGACATTAAGAATATTTTTGAATTAATTTACATTAATTAAAATTATTTTTTTAAAAAAACAACTTTTAAAGAAATACACTTTGACATAAATTTAATATATTTTTTAAAAAAATTAATAAGTTTTTCTGAATATTAATCTCAAAATTTAAATAAAAAAATCTTTAACTAGGTATGAATCTCTAGGAATTTAACAACATAACAAATAAGCTAAACCAGAAGGCAAATTCATTATTGTTGTGCGTGTATATATATTCTTATTCACCTCTATACTATAATTACTATTTTGCCATTCTCAAAAAAATAAAATGTCCACATGGTGGGGGCATTAAAGGTCTTTTCACATCACCCATTAATTATTAAAGGATTGACAAGGTATACATGTCTTTTTCAAATTTTAAGCACAGTAAATTTACTTGATTATTCTCCAATTCAATTTTTTTAAAACTAGCACACAAAGGTATTTATGTCTTTTTTTATTTCTTTTAGATACAATAAAATTATAAATTTATCTTTTTAATTGAAAAAACCAAATCATGCGTCAGAGGCCTTTTAGTCTTTTAGCTTTGTTTTATCATCATCATCATCAAGTTCATTGAAGACATTTTAGTCTTTTAACGAGGATTAATTTATATTTAAATGAAAAAAGTTATCGGCGCATGAGAAGTGCCTGCATATTTTGAGCGGCACGTGCAACGCTTCTTAGTGGCAAAAAATACAGTTTCGCCATTTCGTTGGAAGCTTCACCACGCTCTCTTCCTGTTGGTATGACGCTTATTGGTTATAGTAAAGTGGTTTATTGTCGGTGAGTTTTTTTTTCCTTCTTTTCTCTCTCCTCTCTAAAAAATTACAAGTTTTCCCTTTCTGTTATTAATATTTGAACTCTAATTATTATTCCTTTGATTTTTTTTTTTTGGTTTTTTTATAAAATTTTAATTTGTTTTTAATTTTATTTTTCAACCTTAATTTTTCATATTTGTTTTTTTAATTTGGTGTTTATTCTTTTTATTTCTAATTTTTTTTCTTAGCCATTTTGTAAAAGTTTTTGTTATTGATATTTCAATTCCAATCATTATTCCTTTGATTTTTTATTTTTGTTTTTGGCTTTTTTATAAAATTTTAATTTGTTTTTAATTTTATCCTTTAACCTTAATTTATCATATTTATTTTTCAATTTGGTCTTTATTCTTTTGATTTCTAATTTTTTTCCTTAGCTATTTTGTAAAATTTTATTGGTTTTCAATTTCATCATTTAATCCAATTTTATGGTATATTATTTTTATAATTTAGTCTTTATTCTTTTGATTTTTTTTCTTTTGTTAAAGTTATTTTTCTTTTCAATTTCACTCTCCAATTAAAAATTTATAGTTTTCCTTTAATTTATTTTTTATTTTAATTTTTATCCTTGTTTTTTTAATCGATATTCTTTTTATTTTGGATCATTTTGGATGATTGTTGTTTTTTTCTTCACAATTTCATTCTGTAGTGTTTGATTTATTGGAGGTTAGACTTTATGTTTTTTTCTCTCTCCATTTATGGTGCTTTAGGTCTAATAATTTAGGTTATAAGTTTTGTTAACAGGGTTTTATATCAATTTTTTGACTTATTTTCTTGTTTGGTTTTATCGTTTGACATATATATTTAACTTTGTGGTTTTTTTTTGTTTTTTTTTCATTAGGTTTTTTCAACCTCGTGATTGGAACATAAGTTTAGCTGAGTTGGCTTGTTTCTTATTATCTAAGTTATATATATTTCATGTTAACTTAGGTTCGCTCATACTAGTTTTTTTATAATTTATTTTTTTATTTACTATCATTATCTGTTTTATTTTCATCTGATTAAAATAAAATTAATTTATTTAAAAAGCCAGGGTTATAACATGAGTTGTAAATTTTTTTGTTTTCTTTCTTTAGAACATTCATACAATACCTAAACATTATTAATTTGTTTTTTAAATAATCTCGTATAGTTTACACTTGTATAAAACACCAGACCAAATAACAATAACACTAGCTACTTTTAACACCAATTTCACAGCAATAAAATTTATTTATTTTCTTAAAACATATATTTTTTTTAGTTATTTATCTTATTTTCAATTTTAGAATAATTTTGAGATATGTATCTTAATTAATTAGGTTCTAGAATTACTTTTCAAATATTACTAGTTTAAATTTTACAAATCTTAAAACCACTAAATATTTACATGAATATTAATTTTAGAATCTATAATAAAATTAATGAAATTACATTTAAATTAACTCGAACATTCAAAAAAAAAAAAAATACAAGAGTACAAAAAGCAACGTTAATATTAATAACAAGTGGCAACAATACACATCTCTATCAAAGTTCCTGTCTGTCTGTCCTTTCTTTCTTCTGTTTTTTAACTTGATTTCATTATACATTTTATTTTATATTACTTCACTAGGGTTTCAAAAATTAGATTCGATCATATCGATCCTTTCTCGATCTTAACCCCCTTTCAAAATTTCTTGTTTTTGGAATTTTATTTCTATTCATTTTTCTAACCCCCTGGGGTTTCTATTTATTTCCCCCAATTTCCACTCCCATTGTGCGTGCGTAGATTTCAAAATCCCCTATCCGAAGCTTCTTTAGAGCTTCAATCCTGGTGAGCCTTTTCTCTTTAATTTGAACAATTAGGGGTTTTCCGTACATTTGAGTTTGTTAAGGCAATTTCTGAGCTGGGTTGTTGCAAATTTTGACTTTTTTTTTTTTTTTTGCTTTGCAGCGAATAAATTTCAAGGTGCATAAGTTAGAAAATTTGCATCTTTTTTTGTTGTGAATTTTGGTATTTATTGAATTGGGTTGGGATTATTGTGTGCTTTGAGCATGGAATCTGTGAGAGAAGCTGGTGGTGGAGTTACTGGTACCGTGTTAATGAGGTTTGTTTGGACTCATGGAGGTCGAAATGTATTTCTCAGTGGTTCTTTTAATAGGTGATGATACTCAATTTTAAATACTCTTTGTCCGAGGTTAATTGTTTTAGGAGCAACCCAATTTTCTTCATAGTTGTACTGATCGATAGGTTGTGTGTTTTTTGGGTTTTTGTGAAGATGGGGTGAGCTTATACCTATGTCGCCAGTTGAAGGTTGCCCTAATGTATTTCAGGCTATTTATGGTATTACACACGGAAATCACCAGGTAGGTTGGTTTTCTTGGGCTTTTGATCAATTTGAATTGTTGTACATGTAGTTCAATTTATTCTATTGAAAGAAATGTTTAGTAATTGTTCTAGGATGCACTAGTGTGGTCAACGATATGCTCATACTTGTGACATTCTTCTAGAGTTTACTACACATTGTGAGAGTGCTAAAAAAGAAAAGAAGAAAGAACAAGTCCAGGGTAGCACATAACTTTATACAAACTTCATTAGCAATGAACTCCTCTTGAAGGCTACTTATAATGGAGGTATTTTCTGTATACAATATTAACTATTATTAGCTTATTTTGTAATGAAAGGCTTTATTTTTTCAAAGTATGCTCTTATATGATAGGGTTGGAGTACGCTGGAATTGTTTGGATTCAAGTGATCTCAGAAAGATTTAAACTTGGCTAGGAAATGCATTTATGAATATGTTCTGTGCCTGCGAATGGTTCTATGTCTGTACTGATATATATATATATATATATATATATATATATATATATGGATATGGATATTGCAATTCATGCATTTGATATTTACATGCAGTACAAGTTTTTAGTTGATGGAGAATGGCGACATGATGAACTCCAACCTTACACAACAACCGAATATGGGATACTGAATACTATCCAGTTTAACATGGAAGCCAATTTTAATCCAGAGATGATTCCAGGATCTAGTATGGAATTGGATAATGAGGCCTTTACCCGTTTGGTGAGATACATACTACTTCTATAATAGACATCATGACTGCTGGAAATTTTTCTGTTTTGTTAATGTAATTTTGGTCATTCAGAAATTAAGATTTCCTCTCACCAGCTGCCAATTATATGCATACTAAGGATCATGGATCTGGGGCTTTCTGTTCCATCATTTGAAAAACTTGAAGTGTCTTTGTATGAAAACATTTGTTTTTGGTTGATTATATTTACGTGGTCGTCTTACCCTGTCTCACCTTACTGTTACAATATTCTAGTTTTCACCAATACTTTTCCCTTTTACAACTTTTGGAATGCAATGAGGTTTTTATTACAATGCAGGTCAGTGTATCAGATGGTACATTGACTGGTGGCGTGCTAAGCATATCAGAGGCTGACTTACAGGTCTCTCGTCACCAGATTTCTGTGTTTTTAACTACACACACTGCATATGAGCTACTTCCCCAGTCAGGCAAGGTTTGATCCTTTACCAACGGTCTTCATTGTGGCACTCATATTTTGGCTTTATACTTGGATTTGAAATCAGCAAGTCTATATTCTCCTAATTTAGAAAATGCAACTTACAGGTAGTTGCCCTGGATGTTGATTTACCGGTAAAGCAAGCCTTTCATATTTTGTTCGAGCAGGTATCGAACCTTTTTTTTTGTATGCCTTTTCCGGTAAAGCAAGCGTTTCATATAATGTTACATGCCTTTGTGATGGAATGCATAATTGGCATGTTTTAGTTGTTGCTTTCATGATTCAGTTCATCATGTATTCTTACCTTTTGATGCTGATTGTGACCATCATTTCTTCTTTTGAACTAGGTTTGTGATTTTTCTTGGTAGTTCCTTCACTTGTTTTGTTAGGATATCTAACTAGTTCATCATAGAATTACTCGGATCCATGAGCAGATCAATAAGGCTTTAACTATACCACACCTTCCACACTTACTTCACCACCCACAGTTATCTCCGTACATTAGCATAGATATATATTTCCTTCTCATGTTGAAGCATCCATCTTTTATGACATTTCTAAAGGAATTTATCAGCCTGAAATAACAACAGCCAAAACTACTTAATTTCTTTAATGTTCTCCTTGCCAAACGGAAAGGCAGCCATCTCTGATATTGTACCCAGCTTGCCTGCTCCAGAATATCAACACCTGTGGTCAGCTTATTATGATTCCTCTTTTATAAAATGAATTTCCTTATTCAACCCTTCTCAGTGAGTAAGATATTGAGCACTGGATCAGGAAAAAGACATCTTACTCAGCAAGAAACAAATGTCAATTGGGTGCCTAATTTTAGATACAAAGTAGATGTGGCTGTGATTACTTCAGTTCTCATTTATTGAACCCTTCTTAATGAGTAAGATATCCGGCTCTGGATCAGGGAAAGACATCTTACTCAGCAAGAACAAATGTCAACGGGGTGCCTAATTTTAGAATAAAAAGTAGATGCAGCTGTGATTACTTTAGTACTCATTTATGGAACTCCAAGGTGTTAATTTCATACTTGCACTGTTTGCAATGCAATGCATTTTCCAATCTAAAAGGAGAAGGAAATAAAAATCCATGCTGCACGTGCTAAAGTAAATAGTCAGTTTCAAGCTTGCTTAAGTCCTGCCTTCAGGCTTAGTCTGTTCCATGATCTGAGCTTTGCATACTTGTTATTTACAATTGTTGGTTGTCATGCCTATTTACTTGTTGCTGATTAAGAGCTTGGTTATGTATGCCTTCTAAGTTAGCTGTTTCCAGGGAATCCCTATGGCTCCTCTTTGGGACTTCTCTAGGGGCCAGTTTGTTGGAGTGCTTAGTGCCTTGGACTTCATATTGATATTGAGAGAGGTATGTGCATGTAATATCATATCTTCTTTCAACAGTGAATCTTCTAAATACAAATATTTATTCATTCATTGATTTTCGCTGTGCAAATTTATATGCATCAGAGATGCATATAGATAGACAATGCAACAACACAAGGTTCATTTTCCTTAAGGGTAAAAGTAAACAAATTTTTATACAGCTTTGTTTTCCATATGGCATAATATCCATTTATCATCTTTGAAGTTTGACCCCAAATGTTTGGGGATAGGTTTTGATTCAGTGACAAGAACCCAAATGTAATTGATGGCTTTTGGGATATTCATGGACATTGGGAGAAATTTACATGCTTTCTAAAACAGGCAACAAGCTTGAAAAATTTATGTTTGGATGCTACTGTTCTTGATAAGAAGTCTTTGTGGACAGAAATATACTGTTTGCATGATTCTATAACACTGATTACTTTTACTTGCAGCTTGGAAATAATGGATCAGATTTTACAGAGGAAGAACTTGATACACACTCGATATCTGCTTGGAAAGAGGGAAAATCATATCTGAATAGGCAAATAGATGGACATGTCCGGGCTCTACCTAGACATCTCATACATGTAAGTGATCTCTCAGGCATGCTTGAATCTGAAGCATGTAAACGACCCCCTAATTTGTTTTTTTCCATTCATGCATCAAGTGGAGTGTAATTATTCTTGGTGCTTCATTTTTGTGCTGCACTTTTAGGAAGCATTCAAATGGCTTTATCTTGAGTTACTATATATATAACAAAAATGTTTGATGTGGCTCCTGTCCATTGATCTGGATTTTGGCTAATGTGCAGGCTGGGCCATATGACAACTTGAAAGAGGTTGCTTTGAGAATATTGCAGAATGAGGTGGCTACAGTTCCCATTATCCATTCATCATCTGAAGACGGCTCATTTCCTCAATTACTGCATCTTGCCTCACTCTCTGGAATACTGAAATGTAAGGCTTTTTGGTTAGCTTGCTAAGTAGCTACACATAATTTATTACTAACCATAGGATGTTAATTTCCAGGTATTTGCAGGTACTTTAGACATTGTTCTGGCACCTTACCCATGCTCCAACTGCCGATTGGTGCAATACCAGTGGGTTCATGGGTTCCAAGTATTGGAGAGCCTAGTGGGCGCCCCTTGGCCATGTTGAGACCAAGTGCTTCTCTTAGTTCAGCTTTAAACTTGTTAATTCAAGGTATGTTTGTTATTTCTGTAAAGTGCAGACAGAAGGAAAATAAATTATCAACAGAAGAATTCGTGTATGTTTTGGAAGTAGAATTTCAAATTCTTAGTGGCAAATATTTCTAGCAAACTACTTGAAACTGCTTTACATGTATTACACTTAAAAGTTACACTGAACTTTCGAAAATCTTAATTGATTGGATGGTGCATATGAGTACAATATTTGATAAATTTCTTGAATTGCCGAAAATTGAAATAAAATTGACGAGGATCTATGTATCAACTAATAAATTATTCATTTTTTGTGTCTCCTATTTTATGACTCACCTGAACCTCCCTCCTTTTGGATCTGATGGCTGGGCCCTGTGATTGGGTATTTCTCCTACTTAAACCCCTTACCACTGGTGTGCCTAAAATTGGATTCTATGTTTCTGGTATGATGCCCAGAGATTTCACTGGCTAAGTTAGTTGTTATGTGGGGGATAGTTTAGTCATTTGGACCAAATACATCGTTTCCTTTTGGGGTAGTTTTCTAGGGTTCAGCTAGACAAGAATATACTTCAGCTATACATCTTGATCTTCTTGTAATTTTAATCCCTGGTATTTTTTTATCACCTTCTGTACTCGCAGCTCAAGTAAGTTCAATACCAATAGTTGATGAGAATGACTCGTTAATAGACATATATTGTCGGAGGTAACTTGTTCTTCTGGGATTGATATTCTTAAAACCATATTTTGCAACTCTTCTTCGATTCCGAGGCTAATTATGTGCCATCATTTGTACAGTGACATAACAGCTTTGGCGAAGGACAAAATTTATACTCATATTAATCTTAATGAAATGACTATTAATCAGGTATCTTCTCTTTCTGTGCCCCCAGCCCTTCATTTTCCCTTGAACATGTTTTATGAAGCTACTTTGTGGTACTTATTAATTGGAAAGTAATGGCTTTAGTTTGTTGATAATTTTTAATAGGATGGCATGAATGTCTTGATTTTTTTTATCATTATTTATTTTTCGTAATTTTGTTTATGAAAACTGTGTCATTGTGGGCATGAAGAGGATATTAACTCTGTTGTTGTAAGAATATTTGATACAAGATTGTGGGTTTGATGAGTAGATGGATAGATGGTGGGGCACCATTTGGTTTCAACTTTAAAGGATAAAGAGAGATGGGACACGGGTGCTGGATCTTTACAGAATGCTTTCTTGTTGAGATTTAAAAGACTAGCTGAAAATGGATGTAATGATGATAGTATAAACTCCTATATAATTTTCGTTGGAATTGTGTTCAGTGTGGAAAAGTGACTCGTGATGTTATGGTCTTGAAGGTTACCTCTGGGTGTTATCTTGTTGCACTTGGACCAAGTGAATCCTTTTCACTTCACATGTATCACATCAAAGTGTTAATTGCTTGCTTGGGCAGGCTACATAAAATAATTTGAAGTGTTTGACTTTGTTTAGTGTATATGTTGCCCCATTGTTTCAAAATGTAATTTGTAATTTAAAATTGGTGCTTGACGTTTGTTGATCATGGTTTTTCTTAGGCTTTGCAACTGGGACAAGATGTCTATTCTTCTTATGATCTGAGAAGTCAAAGATGTCAGATGTGTTTGCGCTCTGATACATTGCATAAAGTGATGGAGCGATTGGCAAACCCTGGTAATCTGAATTTCTCTCCTTTACTGAGAATGAAGATCCTGTTAAATATCTTCCAACATGACTTTTTGGAGTGCCTGGTTGTTGAGTAGGTTGGAAATGTTATTTTTGTAGTATGTGTTGGTCATTAGGATATTAATTCTTTTGATTTTCTTTCCTCGTGATCACTCAAACTGCAGTTCCTGTCCTTTGTCTTCGCTTCTTTCAAGCAGCCTGAGCTGTCATCCTACAACTTTTGTTGAATGATTTATTTGTAATGCTAAAGTGCTTGGAGGACTTTTAAAGAGCCAGCAAAGCCTTTGCCAAAAAAGATACTTTGGTTACAAACAGCCCTGTTAAATATGATTGTGGTTAAATTTTTTTCTGTAATGATGTCTCTGTTATTGTTGTTGTTTTCATAGAACTTTTGCATGAGCTCTTTTTTTTTTTTCCTCTTCTGAAAATTCACGTGGCACATTTTTTAAAATTCATTTGCCAAGTTTCACCAAGTTAATGGTCCTCAATCCCTGGGTTTTCAGGTGTTAGGCGTCTTGTCATTGTGGAGGCTGGCAGTAAACGTGTGGAAGGCATAGTGACACTGAGTGACATTTTCAGATTTCTACTTGGCTAGTTTGAAGCGGTAAGTTATTAATGGAAAGGGATGTATGGAGTGGCTTTGGACAACCTCCACACATGTTATTGTAGTATCTACAACCCTGTTCCAATGTTACTCCAGCACTTTCCATGGTCATATGACCCAGTGATTTGAAACCTACATTGGATTATTTGAAATCTCAAGCCTGCTTGGCCACCTGTTTTAGAATTTTAGGCTAAAAAGAAAGGGCTAATTCCCAAATTTGTTATTTTCCTCCCCTCCATGTATTATGAATTACTTCAAGCTGTCGTAGATTCCATGTATATGAGGAGCATGGTATCTGTTATGTACTATGCTGCCACTAACTGAGAAAGGAGATGGGGAGGAGGTGAATGCTTATTGTCTGCTACTGCTTCATTGAGCTGTGATTCCTAAGGAAAATCTGGTAAAGATGGCATTTGATTCATGTTGTTTCATTATTCTAGTTTAATACATGCAAGAGAAAATCTATTCAAGTTAAATGGCATTATTGTACCTGAGTCAGCAGATGGAGAACCCTTGATTGAGGATGACCATCCTAGAAAATCTGATAATTTTGGCTTTTCGTTCTTTCTGCTTTCCCCCCCTCATCGCCCTCCTCGTTCCCAGCAACCTTTTTTTTTTTACCTGTTTTTATTTTTTTGCCTCTTTATCTTTCGTCCTCTTGTTTATGTTCTTTTACAGGAATCCGTCTAGGGTCTTCTTTATTATTTTGTATGTATCAGGTTAGCTCATCCTGGTGGACCATTAAAGACTAATAAAGCTGTAGCCTTGGCTAAATTTCTTGACAGAAAACTTCAAGACCCAAATGGGTTGGCTTCCATTGATCCTTGTATTCTTGAATTGGCTGCCAAGAATGCCAAAGACACTGACTTACTAGTAATAGCTAGCTCTGTTTGCCTGTGCTCTGCCGCCGGTACGGATTCTAAGTGTTAACAATGTTGTTGTGATTATGTGTTTTTTTCAAGTGTTAATGCATAACCTGATCAAGTCAACCCAGTTGGAACCCATTTTGATGCTACAAAAAATGTTCATGTGGTTGATGTTTGAAACTTTTTTTTTTTTAATTCTGAGATGATGTTATAGACTAATGGAGGTCAACCTGTTAAATACAATATATAACTTATAAATGTTTAGTAATTTTGTTTTTTAATAGTAACATTAGTTTAACTATACTATGTGAATAAAATAAATGAAATTATATATTATGAAGGGTTAGTAAAAAATAGGGACTGCTAATATTTAAAAAAAAATGATATTATCTTATTGAAAAATTAAAAAAAAAGTGACATTTTTAGATAATTCATAAAATGTTATTATCTTATTGAAAAATATAAAAAAGTGACAATTTTAGATAATTCATAAAAAAACTAATTAATTTGTTTTAAGAATTATAATTAAAATTGAAGACATGTAAGGGTGGGTATCCCAAACATATTTTTATTTAACTTATTGAATTTAATTTTAATTTAAAACTAAAAAACAAAAATAAGGTTGGCCGGCTAGCCCTACATAAGGCCAGCATGTCTAGACTCCTTTTTTTAAAGCATTTCAAAGGGGTGGATTGCCATCCCTCATTCTGATGAGGTGTGGTTGGAAAATTAATTAAAGTTTTTTAAATCCTAGAAAATTATTTTTTAATTCAAAAACATCTTAAAAATACCTTTAGAATCTCAAGAAAATAATTTACCAAGTCAAAACTGGTTCAAAAATATAAAATTAAATTGAAACAAAAGCTTCCCTCTCAATTTTTTTTTTTCAAGATGAAAGTCTAAAATTTTCAATGAAATTTCTCTCATTAACACAAAAAATAGTTTTTTTTTTATAGGTAAGATAACCGATGATTTTCTCTACCCTGACGTTTATAATCCATTGTCTTTCTCTTCCTTCTAACCAGGAACTTAAATCCAAATACCTTTTATTTTGAAAGCTGTATGTTTCGACTCAAAATGAACATATAACTTTCAAGGTAAAAGAATTAAAATAAATTTTTGACAAAATCAAAAGGTAATTTTTTAAAGAAAAGCACGGACTAAATAGTGCTTAAAATATCATCCATAATATATTTCTTTGTTTACTTAAATGCAAACATCTTCTACTTTGAAAGCTATATGTTTCGATCCAAAATAAACATATAACTTTCAAGGTAAAAGGATCAAAATTGATTTTTGACAAAGTCAAAAGGCAATTTTTAAAAGAAAAGCATGGACTAAATAGTGCTTAAAATATCATCCATAATGTTTTTCTTCATTTCAATTTAAGTCATTCTATTATTATTTTTTTGCAAACAATTAAACCTTTATTTTTTTTTAACAAAATTGAACATCAAAAAAATGTTGGGATATTTTTTGACACCTTGAGATCCCCCATACTAACATAATTAAATAATATTATCAAGTTATATCTCAAATAAACTTAACGTAAAAGGATCATATTAAATAAAAAATAAAGCTTAATAACTCAAAAATAAATTGGATTAATAGTGTCTTTTTTTATTTTAAAAAAATCTTTTTTCTCTCATTAGATTCAGTTTTAGTCCCCCATTTTGAATTATTAACAAATTTTAAAATTAAATTCTTTAAAGAATACTTGATGGTCCAAAACCAATTGATATAAAAAACAAAGAATCCAATTACAACAACAATGATGATAACGACGACAATGACAAGACTCAAATAAAATACCTATAAAAGTTCACTGATAATTTTTTAAAATATTAAAGTGCATCAAATAAATGAACTTTCATGACATAATATTATGCTCTCCAACTTCAACATGCTCAAAGCATTACAAGTGCCTAGTAAACATGAAAACTAATAGGAATTATAGCTTTCATAAAAGAAAAAATGCTCACCACTCCAAGCATCATGAACATCTAGGCTCCTGCAATAAAGAAATCAAATGAATTTTAAATCATGACATTTGCATAAAGGTAATTATCTGCATATCATTTAGAATCCTGAAAACAATAATTTTAAACAGATATGGTTTTCAGAATATATGGTTACGAGATTAATAGGATAATAAACATGTTTGTTTTTGTATTTTAAATATGCTTTTTATTTTTTTTACATCAAATTAATATTTTCTTAGTGTTTGAAAATTTATTCTGGACATTATTTCTAAATTAATAAAACTCTAGGCATTATTCTTTTTATTCTTACTCGGGTATTTTTATACCTTTTTAAAGGGTAAGATTAATTCCATTCGGAATTCGTAGCTGCCCCTCCCAATAAATATGCTTTCTGAAAATTAAATTTGTGTTCTCATCTTTGTAGAGATATATAGCAGTGTCTTAGCTGAGAGACCGATATTTCATTAATAAACTTTAGATAATATAAGTTAAATGTATGCTGTCTAGGCATAATAATGTTGAACTATCATTAAATTCAAGCCTTGATATGAAAAGTAATAACAATGTTGAACTCCAAATTCTTTTTTTTATTTTATTTTTTATCAATGCTTCGGCTATAGCTATCGCCAAAAAGGCAAAGACAAAAATCGTTTCTCTTAACGAACCATTTAAAGTGCATATGCCATGATTCCTATTAAGCCTTTTGACAAAAATAAAATTACGGATGTAGTTTGATGAAGAAAATTGTGGTTAGATCCAAATAATACCAAGAAATTCAATAAAAGTTTGAGTTGGTCCAATGAAAGGATTTAAAATTAAAAGGTTTAAAAAGATTTTTAATGGATTTTTTCAAAACACATGAAAAATCATGAAATTTTAAAGATATTAAATAATAAAATATAAGTTTTGATTAATTTAATTTATGTTCAAAATAGCTTATAGGTAAGCATTTATACATTACAAAAGAATTAAAATAAAAATATTTAAATTTATCTGTTTTAGGCTTTCACTATTGTTTTGCCCATAACTTTAGCTACAATTTTTTTTTAATGTGATGTTATTGCATTGAAAATTAAATATTCATATTTTTTTTTAGTGATATATGACATATTTTATAATTTATTAATATAAGATAGAACTATGTATTTGAAGTTAGGTTTTGATTTTCTCAGCAAATTACAAAAATAAATTCAGTCTTATTTAAATTAGTTGGATTATAATTTTATTTATCTTTTAGTTATTATTAGGCCTTTAAAAGATGTTATGAACTTTATTTAAATTTAGGCTTATTGTATTATTATTATTTATTAGGTTTATATATTCATTAGGATATCCATTAGTTTTAGAATTTTATCTAGTATAAGTACTTTTTGTAGAGACTTTTTTAATAAAAAATATCAATATTATTACTATCTTTCGTATGGTTAAGTGATTCCCAAATTAAGTTCTTGATTGAACTTGTAAACTCTTTGAAGAATTGAAGTTGTACCTAAGAACATTATGTCTTGCTGTGATGTCAAATTTCTTAATTATTTTTAGAAGGTTTTGGAAGGAAAATTAAAATTAAAATTAAAATTGATATTTTTTTTTTACTTATCATTCATAAATAGATAATTAGAATAAATTAATTAATAGAACTTTAACTATATTATTAAGAACTATCATTTAAAAGAATTTAAAAAATTAGGGATATTATTCTAACATTTACTGAATCTACATATAATAAGAACACCCATTCTAAAATTGATTATTCTTTTTTTTTTTAAAATTGTATATTGCTTTAATCATTTGATTTTTTTGAATTTATCTATTAATAAAAAAATAGTCTAAATAATAATAGAAAATTAAAGGTCATGCATGAGAATAAATGGCTGGGAAATTTAGGGTTTGGTTATAATTCCTTAAATGATGAATGCAAGAATGTAAGACTCCCTTGTTGTCACAAAACTAATAAAATACCATTCAAGTTTTCTCTCTAAGAACCAGTGTATGGAAAATAAACAACCAATCTGCTGGTTTCATGCTTGGTGATGAATCCCAGCCAGCAGTTCACCTGGATGGTGGCCTTTACTGGCAAGACTGGCGATTTAGTGTGTTTGTTTCCGTGTTGCTTCTGTGTTTGAAGCGAACCACGGAAACAAATCGTTTGGTAAAATCAAAAACGTTATTTACTGTGCGTAGGACCCACCACAATTAACGTTTGAAACGCCGGTTTGCCGAAAGCAATATTTATCTGCTTTTTCCTTAACGTAGGTGCAGAGTGAATTAATTCACCCCACCTGTTCACTTCAAAAAAAGTGATGCAGCCGCTGCATTAGTTGCCTGGACTATTAGTGATGCTTCTTCTAAAGAATATTCCCAACTTTCAGTGGTAAAAAAAAGATTTGAAACATGGAAGAACAAATATTGAAGTTAACAGTGCCAGTGAATTAATTTTTTTGGTGCTGTTCACGTGAACAATGTTTTTATTGTGTATTAAACCGTCCGGTCCAGTAAAAAAAAATTATTTTTTTAATATTATGTTTTACTTGAAAAAATATTATTTAATATTATTCAATAACACTACATAAATTTAAAATAGATCGTATAATGACATAACATTTGTAAAATTTGATCGCAATTTCAATTTTATTTCTAATAATATTTTACCTGATTTTGTTGGATGCTCAAAAAGTCATAAAAATTGTAGTTTTTATTGGATGAATTTCATACGTGATAAAATTATAAATAAGTTAATGGAACAATAAAAAATATTTGATATAAAATATTATTTATTTTATGATGTAATAGGAGTAATTAATTCTACAATATTTAAATTTAAAATCATTAATATTAATATATATATATTTTAAAATTATTTTATAACTTCAATTTCAAAAACATTCTTAACCAAACACATTAAACTACTTTTTCTTCAACCTCAATTTCAACCATAATTTTAACTAAACATCTATTTTTTCAAACCAACCTCAACTAAAAGTACTTTTTATAAAACAATTTTTTTCAAACCACAACCACAACAGCTACCGCAATACCAAATACACTCTTAAAGATAAAAGATGAGAAGTTGTTTGACTCGATTCTGCGTTTTGACCTGGCAACAGTGATATTAAGGTGATTGAGAAGAGAAGAAGATGGCTGTTCACTTAGAAAGCACGTGTGATAATTTTTAAATTAAAAGTTTTTTGTAATGATGTTTTAAAGATAAAAAATTGTATATATATATATATACATATATATTTTGATTATGGAGTATTAAATCATCATTTTAAAAAATCGAAATTGACTATCAAAATCGAAACTTAACTACTAATGCGGCCATCTATGCTCAAAAGTAAAGAAAAAAAAAGTTTTTTTTTTTAAGTTTCGCGGTTATAACCCCCAATTTTTCCATCTCCCATTTTCGCGAGAGAAAAAAAAAATCAACTTCTTCGTCTTCGTAGTCGCTTGATCGATCGATTTCTGCTCTTCTTCTTCTTCTTCTTCATCTCTTCACAGCCAGTGAAGGATTTCATTACGATGAACTTACAATTAAATCGGTCAGTTGTTTAAATTTCACTCTTTCGTTTACTTAATTTCACCCTCTTCTTCTTCGCGAATTTCGTGAACTTGAGAATCGCTGCGTTGGATTCTTTCTTTCTTTTTAAGGTAATTGAAGAAGTGAGTGATGGCTCCGTCGAGAAAAAGAAGTGTAAATAAGCGGTATTCAAACATTGATGAAGTCTCACCTAACAAAAATGCTGCAGAGATTGCTAATAAAAGCAAGCCGCGGGTGAGTTTTTTGCTTCTTCTTTTTTGTTTATTTTGTAGACGATTAAAATTATTATTGTGATGTTTGTTGGTGGATTATTATCTTATCTATGATTTAATTAAGTGATGTTATAAGTTAAGGTACTTGATTTGAATCAGTGACCAGATAGTGATTTCTTTTCTTCTCTCTCTCTCTCTCTTTTTAAATTATGTGCAGAAGAGGAAGTTATCTAAAATGTTAGGGCCACAATGGGGTAAGGAAGAACTAGAGCAGTTCTATAAGGCGTATCGGAAACATGGGAAAGATTGGGAGAAGGTTGGTTAGTGCATACCAGCGCCTGCTTGCCAACTTTGTTTGCTTTTCAGTTATGGTGGCATGTTCATTTTACTAGATTTAGTTTGCAAGGGGTAAATGGGCCTATATCGTATGAAAAGTAAAGTTTTGAGGGAGCAAGTGATCTGACATAATAATGTATTTGAAATCAAGCCTACTGTTGACATTGATCATTGCATCATTACCTTACCATGTTCTTCTTTTCTTTCCCCCTCTTGTTTCCCCACATTGGGGCTGATAGGTAGCTGCTGTGGTGCGGAACCGATCTGTGGGAATGGTAGAAGCCCTTTACACTATGAATAAGGTAAGTGTTGAATTCAATATCCAACAAATATTTGATCTTGATTTGAAAACCTTCTACATTTTTTACTGCATGAAATTTGCTTGATCATTTCCGTCTTGTTACATTGAAGTGATATTTTTACCATCTTTATAACAGTGATTTTTGTCTTGTTACCGTGTGGCTCTCGTTTGTTGAAGTTGGTAATAGATATGTGCTGTGTTTTCAGGCTTACTTATCTCTTCCAAAGGGCTTTGCTTCTGGTGCTGGATTAATTGCAATGATGACAGATCACTACTCTAATCTGGTAAGGTTGGGAAGGTTTGTAGAATTCCATATGTATCTTAATTCTGGAGTGCGCTTTTTGGTAATGCTCAAAATGGTTGCCACATTATTCTATCCTAAGTTCTGGGAGAGCAAATTGGTGATTGGAAGCCAGTCTAGCTTGTTGCAATCCATGAGCATTATAACACAACAGCGATTCCGCTCCTTCCCTATCTGTTTCTTTAAATGTGCTGATTCTTTTCACTGGTCAATCACTCGGCTAAAATAAATTAGAACCCCTAGTTAAATAAGGCAAACTATTGATGGATAGATAATAAATGTAAAATAATAACTGAATAGAGGTCGAGGCATTTATTTGTTAATGCATATACATACAAAATGGAGTTAGGGCGGATTTTAGAGCATAAAAATATTGAAGTTCTTTATTTAGTCTCATTTATATGATTACATGATTCATAATAAGGATGCTTTTAAGTTTGTTTTTTGGATATTGGTGATTGACTCTTTGTTTAAGTTCATTGATATGTATAGTGAGACAATGAGGTAAATTTCTTTCTACATGTGCTATTTTTATCTATTATGATTTGAACTCTCATGCTTATGGGCAGGGAGAGAGTGACAGTGAGCTAGAAAGCAATGGGGACACAGGACCCTCTCAAAAGCCTCAGAAGCGGGCTCGGGTAACCAAAGGATCAGAGGCACCACCAGTTCTAGATCTTTTACAGTCCCAGCCAGCTGCATCAAATTATGGCTGCTTATCATTGTTAAAGAAAAGACGCTCTGGTAGAAAGATCCCCCCCCCCCCCCCCCCCCCGACTCCCTGTCTTTGTATGCTTGCATGGATATAGTAGCTTACTACATATGTATACACTGCTCTTTCTTTTCTTTTAATGGGTAGTGCTTATGACATTGTATCATCGTTTTTCCATGCTTGAAATTGGTGGCAATTTTATGTGTTCCTTTTCTTCGCACTTTGGCTTATTCTTTTGCATGCTTGCTCATAAACTGCTTCTCCTTGAGACACATACACGTGCAATGAGAAAAGCATTCCATTATGAATGTGTTGTTTAGAGTTCATTTTGTCCACTTATTTGGATTTCTTTTAGGAAGCAAGCCTTGGGCTGTTGGGAAAAGGACTCCTCGTGTACCTGTTACATATTCCCATGATAAAGATAATGAGAAGTATGTTTCACCAATTTGGCAAGGTATGAAAGTAAAGGCTGATGCTGTTGATGATGATGTTGCTCATGAGATAGCATTGGCCTTGACTGAGGCTTCACAAAGAGGTGGATCTCCCCAAGTTTCTCGAACTCCTAAGAGAAAAACAAAGACACCCTCACCTGCTCAGCATGATGAACGAATGGTATTTCATTTATTTGGTGGCTTCTATTATTTTTTCTGATTGCTACAGAATTTGTTAATTAATCAATTGTGGTATTCAGCATGCTGAATCAGAGATGATGAGTGCCAGGCTTCGTGGCAGTGAAATGGACGAGGTGGGTTGTGAATTAAGTTTAGGCAGCACGGATGCTTACGGTGGAGATTATGCGAGAGATAGAATCTTTTGGAAGGGAAGGAGATACCATGGAAGGAGGTCACTAGAAGTAGAAGAAAATTTAGACAATCATTTGGATGATGTAAGAGAAGCCTGCAGTGGGACAGAGGAAGGGCAGAAACTGGAAGCTGTTGAAGAAAAATTTGAAATGGAGGTTGCGTATTCAAAACTTGTGAGGTCCTCCAAGGGTTCAAGAAAGAGAAGCAAGAAGGTTCTGTTTGGAGAAGGTATGGTAGTGGTTTTATCTAAACCAAGTCCCCCTGTCTGCTATCTGTTCTTCTTTCACTCTGATCTCTAGGAAAGCTTTAATTTCCTTGAAAATGCCCATTCTGGCAGTTTTTAATCTTTCCTTTTCTTTGGAATATCTCATAATTGTGCAGTTTAGCTGTTTATTCATTAACTTCTATTAACATCAGCTGTATGATTTTTTGTAGTCTTCATTTGGCTGAGCAGATAGAAGCTGTATTATTATCTGGAAGATGTTAATCTGCAATAACATGTCATTGTACATAATTACTTTTTTCGAAGATTGTGTAAAACCATAGTCTTTATATTCTGGAAACTACTGGAAATGGAACTAAGAAGAAAATTTCTCCTTTTGGCTGTAACATTATATGGGTTCAAGCCAGAGATGATGCCAAAGAAAGAAAGAAATTAAAAAATATATCATTTTGTGCTCTCTCATATGGAAAGCAATAAGGTGTCTTAAGATGATAATGAATCTCAAGGCATCTGGTCTCAAATCATGCATTCTTTAAGAAACTTATCGTCATCTGCTTAATTATAATTCTATTTCAATCACTGCTTAATTATAATTCTATTTCAATCACAGATTCTGGTTTACTTCAGCAGATATCTGCATGAGAGTGTAATTGTTTCTAACTATAACTGTCTTTGACCAACCAAGTTTTGCATCAATTACTACCAAAAAAAATTAAAGCCTTGTCGCATCCTCCCACTGCAGAAAAATAGGAAAAATAAATAAATCTCAGGCTTTAATTGCTTTTCTATAGAAGTCAATGAGATGTTCTACACTTGCATCCTTTTCATATTTCTTCGTTACATGTATAATATCCACTCTTATTGGATATGATTTTGACTTAAAGGGACCGTTATTATTTTCCTGAGTATTATAGCAAATGCATCAATTTTTTAAGCTAAACTGTTATGTTTGGCATGTTATTTCCAGGGTGTACTGGGAGATGCTTAATGTTTATTTGGGAATGCGAAACTGAATCAAAATGACCTTTATGATAATACCATTAAATCCCCATTCCTATAAAACTTATCATTTCATCCTTGCGCATATAATCAATGGCATCTTAATGAGGAAATGCAAATTTGGAACGCTTAAATACTGAGTGGTGTCATATGTTCAGAATAATAGGAAAACTTGGGAAACATATACATTAAACAGTGATAATCCTTGAAAAGAGTTATATAAAAGAAATTTAGTTGGCGGGGGGGCATGGTCACCCTGTCTCTACTTTGATTGAGCTTCAATGTTGACCTACTACCCTCCTTTCTGTTGAATCATGCTATATCTGGCTTCATTTTTCTTGAATTCTCTGTGTAGTTGAAGACACCGACTTTGATGCCTTAGAAGCACTTGCTGATTTGTCCTTGAGGTTGCCAGAAACACCTGCTGACACTGGTAAGACACAAACATGTTTTGCATAAGATATTTAAGTTTCTTCACGTGAAGTCTGACTGAAACAGATGCTCCCTGTTCTTGCTAGGCTGCCCCTTTTATTTTCATTTTTTTTCTTTTAAGGTGCATATTCTTTGCTACAAGTGAAACTTGGATGTATTTTGAAGTTAGTTTGATGTTGCTACATGCAAATATTACATACTGACATATTGTAGCTAGCTAATACTATTTTGTTGAAGTTACTTTGAACAAGGACAAGGGATTTAATTGGATGATGTATCCCTATTGTTGTGTTACAGTTGTAATGGTCCAGAATGATATCAGTTTTCAGATTGCTTGGAAAATTTATGGGTTTGTGATATTTTAGTATAAGCCCAAAGCAATAGTCACAACACTCTGGCAAACAACACTGATTTACCATCCAAGAGATCAGGGTAATTTACTGGTTTACTCATGCATTATCTACCCATATAGATCTGTAATATATGCTTATAAGCTTGTATGCTGATACAGCAGTTAATTTCACAATCTGAAAATAAAAATGTTTGCCATTGATTTCTACATTTTTATTCAAATTTACAAATGCTTTTTTAGGTGTTCTTTTTTATGCTTTGTGATATTTTCTTCATAAAAAACAAACCGACCAATCTTCAAACACAACTTTGTGGTGATTTTGACAATGCTTTTTCGCGTAGATAGTTATCATGCATTTCCTTCTTTGTTTCTTCCTTGCTCGCATTAGTAAATGCAAGGTAGGCAACAATACAAATGTGATTCTCTTGATCATAGATAAAAATTTTACGCATTAAAAATCAACTATTCAAACCTGCCAATGACAAAACTTGTTAATTATTTTGCAATCTCTTAAGTAAGATGCTCCTCCTCTTGCATTCATGCGGGGCCCTGATCTAGTAACTCATTTGGCTCCACATGAATGTGAGAGAGGGATCATTATATTACATGTAATGAATAATATCTCCCAGACTGTTTTAACGTGACAACAAATATTCTTACAATTCTCAAGCTCTTTGAAATCTTTCATTATTTTCCTTGTTGAATGGTTAAATGCACAGGATTACATTCTATGTTATATCTCTGTTTTTGGTGAATTTCTAATCCAACTTTTTGTTATCATGTGTCAGGGCTGTCTGCTCTTGTTGAGGAAGAAAAGACCAGGATCGTTGCCAAGTCTAAGCTGAAAGGGAATCGTTCTTATCCTGGTGTAAAACCTATCTCCTTCAAGAACACTAAACACGGAAAAGTATTCACTCATAACGTTACTTCTATTCCAGAAGCAAAGGAAGCACCCTATCAGATCAGTCCTGTGATGCGGAAAAGAAGACAAAAGCCCTCGCCAATCTAAGTAAGGATCTTTGTAATGCTAGGCTGATGTTAATTTTTTTATGTTTTTTACTTTTACACTTGCCTAGATTTTTATACTCCATGAATTACCAATCTGCAAGTTGCTTACAACTGCAGATTTCAGGAAATGAAAGCATGCTGATTCTCATCTGGGTGAATCTCAAAAGGTTGAGGTGTGTAGTTCTTTTTCCATTTTAATAACAAACTGCTATGAGTTATTTCAATGCTTCATGCTATGGATCACAATTTTTTTGTGATAATACAATTATGCATCTGGCACCCTGACATAATGTTCTTGTGACAAATTCAACCCATTTATAGAGGATGTGTGTTTTTTTGCAATTTATGAATCTGGAACCTGCAATTCCGTTCTGAAGTTTTATCATGACTGTATTATTATAGTTGTATGTACTTATTGGATATTCTCGTAGACAATATTGTTTAATTGTTTCTGCTGCTACATTGTTATTGTATTCTTTCTTTCAGTAACGGAAGTGATGCTCAGCATTTGTCTTAAATTAGGGACCTTACTTCTGCTAGGTCCTACTGAAACTATTTGTGGAACAAGGAGAGCACTAAGAATTGCATTTTACGCACTTATCTTCCTACTTGCTTACCTATATTTATTTGTAGGAGGAAATCCATTAGAATAGATAATCATCACCTTTTCAAAAAAATATTATGTTAGTGGTTGTCAATAATTAATTTTCTGTCTTTCACCTGGGCTCTTATTTTTAGCAATTGATAATTGGAAAACTGGATACTGGTTCTTGGTTTTTTATGGCTCCCTATAGTTATCATTATATTCAATTCGGTATCTCACAGCAATCATATGTTTATAATGCATCTTGTAGGGACCTTTTAAGTTTTAAGGGTGGTCCTTTTCGTTTCTTTTCATTTCTTTCTTCCTTCCTTTTTTTTCCTGCTGTGTGTAAGTACTGATTTTGGATTACAAATATCATTTGATGCAGCGTATAGCGAAGATAAAATTAGAGTTCTCAAACCTTAAGGTTGCAGACCTAACTGTAGAGAATTCTCAAGTATTTTTATTAAATCTGAATAATAGTATGAATCTCCATAAAATAAACTAGAAATTCTTATTTATATTAGTCCTAAAATCCTTTATAGAAATATTAGTTCTAAAATCCTTTATAGAAAAAGATTCCTAATTAAAACTTGCGTATTTAATAGAATTCATCTAGCATTATGATTTTTAAATAGTAAAATATTAATTAAATTAAAATTTCTAAGC